>JBAMBO010000349.1:0-22352 GCA_037044535.1 Lordiphosa magnipectinata | reverse complement strand
CAGGAATTTGCATTTTATTTCTTGTGTTTGTGGAACACAACTAAAGCAGGGTGACCATGCACCTAAAAGGTTCAAGGTCACTCTGATTAATCAGCTGTTAAGCACTGTTAATTATTTAAATTTAAATAATGTAAAGAAAATAAAAATTATATATTGGGTAGGAAGCATACATAGCGGAGTAGGTGCTACTTTACATGAATATGGTAGGACGATGGCTGAGCATGACACTTTGCCCGAATGGCGCAAAACATTAATGCAGGATGATGTTATCTGCACAACTTTAAAATTCTATCATCTTCAAAGTAGTATGACATCTCGGTTGGTCGCCAATCAAATGAAGTCTTTCATGGTCTGATACAAGATTGCCTAAATACATTCTCATTAATATTAAAGATTTTGTCAACTCAGTAGCCGGGTCAGTATCTTGGCAAAATGAATCTACTAGAGCGTAGCAATAATTAATCTTCATAAACAAATTTCTTCGTTGTAATCCTTAATTCAATTTTTTTCACACATCATTTCTCTGTTCACCTCGAATATATTGTATCCAGTTGCTCATCGCACCTTTATCACCATAAATGCTGACGATATCGATTTTCTTGCTTCCAGCAAAAGCCGCATGCAACTGCACAGAAAAAAAAGGTCGCGATATTTAGTATCAATCTGATATTTTGAAGTTTCAAATCGGCCTTCATCTGAAAAATACCCAGATGATATGTTCGAATATATCACGTGATATTTTTTCAGATCAACAATTTGATATTGGTTAATTTCAATGATATATTATTATAGTAGCAAAGCTTTATTTTCAAAATACCTGTAGGACATTGTTTAAGTATCAAAGAAATATTTTTAAAATATCAAAAGGGTATTATTGTAGTACCAATGCTTTGTTTTTATAATATCAAAGCAATATTTTTATAATACATTATACAATTATTCTGACAATTATCTTACTGGAAAAATCTGCTCTTTGTCGCTGGAAGAAATGTAATTACGGCGGTCGAAGTTAAATCCACACTCTAGAAAAATTTTAAAATTAATATATTGAGAAGAATAATTATTTCAAAACAAAACTTACCAATTAACTTTTCGTACACGAATTTTTCAATGTTTAGTTTTTGTATCAGCTCATAGAGTTGGATGTCTTCCATTTCAATCTGAAAATTATACAAAATTAATATACTTAAACTCGCATAAGTTTTTTTGTGCATGTGTGCGAAATCTGCTGAAAGCAAAGGCTGAGCATGCGCTTTTTTGTTCGGCCCTTGAACATCAAACAGCACACATACATACATGCATATTTTGCATGTAGATTTGTATGTACGCATGTTTGCATATGCATGTATTTGTGTTGTTCGACGTTCAAGGGCAGAACAAAAAAAACGCATTGCGGACACAAAATATGTATACATACATATGTACATATTTAAACACGCACTTCTACTGCGTAGAGAGCTCAAAGTGAAAAAACACGCACAATATGTATGTATGAGTGTGTGTATTATATCCGTACACACAATTAGCGACTGAATAAAGGCAATGGCTTTTTAACAATTTATAAATTTGCAAGTACAACAACAGTACAACAAAACACACACATGCAATTCACATTTTATTCACTTTAACCGTTCACATTTTTTTTCAGTCACCGCATCTTTTTATCCTAACCTCTCACACGCGCCAGCACAGATCGAATGACGAAATTCGCAAGAAGAAGCTAGAAGTTCGCTGCAAACCCGACGCCAACTTCGAAACGTTCACGAAGAAAAAACGACCGGCACTCGTTTTCGCGCTTGCGGCAGCAGAGCAATGAGCATTGTTTTTGCATTTTTCGAGATAGACTATTGCTGCCTCTCTTTGATTTGAGAAACTCTCTGTGTGTCTTTTTCTACTTTCAGAATTTCGATGTCTACTTTGATCTGAAATCATATCACTAGGTCATTTTTCACATCACTTTGATCATTTCACATTTCAATATAATATTTTTAGTATCAATGTGGTATTACAGGTTCATATTGATATTAAATAGTTTCACTTTGATATGCAAATATTGATATTATTGATATGATATTGAAATACCTGATCTTATTTTTTCCTGTGCAGCATCGAAATTATCCAAAGAGTACAAAACAAAATCTTAAGATCAATAACCGGCGCACCTAGATATATCCGTAACGAAAACAACCAGAAGGACCTCAATATACCGTCTGTAAGGGACCAAATTGCTTGCCGACAAACTAAACTCACAACAAAGTTATCATCTCATGCCAATTAATTCGCTTGAGTACTTATCCAAGTCAGTAGCCATAACCGGCTAAAAAGAAAAGACCTACCGTCCCAGCGACCAGTTTAAGGGCCGCCTGACCAACAATCCCTCTTTAAGGCCTGTTGTGAGAAGCGCGGAAAATTGAGGTCGCTAAATTGCACATAATAAATTTAGCATCCACATAAATTATTAGTGAGCCCATATATAAGTCAAAGAGACCAAATACAGAAACGGCCACACTGGTAGCTTTGTTTACAAACAAAAGTTGAAAGTGTTTTTTTTTTCCAAAAATAGTTTAAGCTGCGCAACCGGAACACAGATATGTATGTTGATGGAGGTAGCGATATCGAATTCCGGTTCAACGCGTTGGCCGAGGATCAAATTATTGCCCGTTTGAGACACACTTGGAGTAGGTGCAGATCGAGGAGGAGGCCTACAAGTCTATTTTACGGATATTGGGAGATGATATGCGTCCTGCCATCATCTTAATGGGGTCAAGCATGCCGTCAACAAGGCTGATCTGTTTGAGATGTCAGGCATAAGCCCGGACTACTACTTGAAGAATTATTTGAAAGGCTGCCGTTCTGGCATATGTAATCTTTTGGAGAAGTTTGTACAAGAGATTGGGTCATCGGCCTACAGAGTGGGTCAGCTGAAGCAGTTTGTGGAGTACATAGTGCTTCATGCGGCCCTAACGAATGCCCAGATATGCGCCAGCATAGGGGGTAGTAGCACTTTTGAAGCTTGATTCAAAGTTGGTTGAATATGAATGCTGCTATCGTCTCCAGGACGGCGGCTCGGAGTATCTGCAAATCATGGATTTGGGCTGTGCCATCAAGTGAAACGCAATGCTAAAGATTGGAAAATATATTTTTAGTTTTCATACAAAACTATTGTTTTATTGCCGTAAATTCAAAATCCTCCTCCTGGCGTTCACGTTTGACAGCCACGCCCACACCGCTGGAGCTGGCAATGCTGCCCACAGCAGTCGCATCGCTATCCAACTCTATTTTTAGGTGGTGGTAAACTTGATGACCGGGTTTGGATGTCACCACCTGTTTGTTTGGCCCTAAATTCCTAAATTCTAAATTCCTCTCCCTCCCAAAAATTTTTATTGTCAGTTTGGAGAGGGGGAAACTAAAATATCTAGATAAATTGCAGGCATAGACAATGCAATTGGCAAAAATTAGCTGCTGACACAGCTCATCAGCTTGTAGCACAACAACACTGAAAAATCAAGTCCAATTTATTTGCCTGTTCCTTTGTTGCTTGAAGCGGCCTGACTGTTTTTGCATCTTAAAACACTTATCTTTGCAAAAACTTAACCCAGACTGTGAGGTAGCCAGTAGTCAAGTCAGAGGCACAATGCAGTACTGTAGTATGCTTGCGCAGCAAACCCAGCTCCACAATAAATCTGCAGAATTATCAGCAGTAATTATTTTTCACAAAATTTAAGCCTAAATGATAAAATATTACACGAACTGTGCACAGGTGTTATTAATAAGTAAAAATATGAAGCCAAGCAAGACCACAATGTATTACCTTAAAAATCTGGGATTAAAACCGAAATGAATTTCGGTTTCGGTCAATGCATTTATCTTGGCCTAAAGCTAATTTTAACTGCATAGGAAACAGACTAGCAACCTACGTCCGTTTCCCATGATATAACCGTAACTGAAATATAGCAATCAGCCGAGTTAGACACCGCAACCGATACCGAAAATCGTTTCGGTTTTAATCTCTGCTAAAAAGTAACGTTTACAGAAATATATATACTTTTTTATAAGCTTACTAAGGAACAAAGTTAATGTCCACGGAAATTTCATAAAGTTTTCTTTATAGCTTCCGTTGTAAACCTAACCTTTTGTCATATTACTTCCAATAAAGCAATTTGCAGCTTACTTGCATAATTCAATTTCAATCAATGTAACATTTCCATTGCTGCCTTCATGTCTGCTGTAAGCGCTCTTATTTGCTGCACAGATATTCCCTACTTCCCACCATTATACGGGCAATTAATCTCCATAAAATGGTTGCATTAGCATGCATATTAAGATAGCAGGTCAGGGACGGAGGGGCATCATGGATATTTATAATCAATATTAATTAAGTGACCTTTTTACTTAGCTGGTTGTAATTAAAGTTCTCACAGAGGAATATGGACAGCGTAGAGCGCAAACAAATTGGTTTTACTTGGCATAGTGCAAATCAAGTCGAAAGCAATAAATAGTCGTTTATATTTGCTTGGCAAATGTAAATTCAAATGCAAAAGGCAATATTGCGTAAATAACGTGCTGGCCACCCAGCAGTGAACTGTCACAAAGGACAGGCTTGGGACTGCCAAGTGACAAACAGCATTCTCAGTCTATGCATGTTTGTTTACCTTGGCTGAAACCAAAAATTTGATTACTTTGCGGTCCAGAGCTGAAATCAATTGTATTCCCCTCTTTGCAATCGACAACTGTGCATTGCGCTTTTTCCGCATCCTTGGCAAATGAACAAAAGACCCCAAAACACAATCGCCGTTGTGTGCTCTGGCATTAAAGACAAATTGCAATTCGAAGGCCTTTGTCAATATTGGCCCAAAATTTCCATCGAGACTTGGATAGAACATCCAACTGCATATTTAATTAGTTTTTATACAAATACCAAAAGCTTTTTGCTGAGCCTAATTAAATATTTGCCAAAATCAGTCCCGAAATTCTCTGCTTTTTTAGTACACATGCAAAACTTGTAGTTAATTAAGTATACGCACTGAGGCCTCACAATTTTCTCTGCTCCACCCCTTTGTAATAAAATGAAGGGGTATAATAAGTTTCTGCAAATGTGTGTAACAGAGTACTCAACTTTAAGTTAAAGTCTTACTTAAACAGAACACCGAAAAATATATGTTTGGATGGAAATGGAAGATGCAACATACAGGAACTGACTACTGTCTCGTATAAGAAAGCAGGCAATCATAGATTTCCGAATACAACATCAAGTTTTCTCACATTTGACTTAGATGAGTATCAAAACATGAAAAGAAGTTTTCTTAACTTGTCCATCAGACATCTGGAGGATGTGGCAAAATAAAGTGTTTAATAAAGGTAAATTGGTTGTCTGCAAGTAATTATTTTGTATAGTAACATTAGGGCTCTAAACTTGAACTGTCAAATATATCACGGGCTATAAAACCAAATGCAACTTTAAGTTTATTCATGCTACCTGCAAAAACACCGTAAAATAATGCAGGAATTGGGGAGGACATTTGCCAGGGCCCATCGCTAATAACGGAAAACATACACAGAAAACAAAATCCATGATATCCGTACAAAAATCAATCCCAAGCGATGTCAGAAGTCGCTATATCCCTAATATACTGAAACCAAGTACGAAAACATTGACTTGAGAACTGTTATTTCAATTCGGTAATTCTGATCATGATCCCGTCTATCGTTCAGGTGATCCTTATTTAAACTCGAAACTATCATATCCATATTCACTCGGGATTGATTTCAGCTTTTTGTTCCAACTTAACTTGATCCCACAATCGGATCCAATCAAGAAGGTTCGATATGGACTAACGCTCGATATTAGTACTTGGTTTGATCTCGAAATCGGCTTGCTGCTAGAAATACCCGAGATGAACCTGAGCGCGATATTCAACTACCTATATATTCAATCCGAAAAAGGATTATTGCAAAATTCCCCGAGATTGACTTGATATCGATATCGATATTCAAACGCATTTTGACCACAAAAAAATTATACCACAAGAACACAAAGCAACTTGCAAGTTCTATTCAGCTCGAGGTCAATAGTGGTTTGCACTCAAGACCACATTAGAGGCTGGTCGCTGTTTTTAAAGAACCTTCCGGTTCTAACTTTAAAAGAGTTGGCCAAACGACTGCAATTCATCAGCTGGCACCTCATGTTGGTAGTGCTATAGCTGGTAGGGAAATCAGAATAAGTGAAGAAGAGTTTGTGAATGTGTGTGTACCCATTTAGACTAACTGTATTAGTGCGAGAGACTTTCCTTGTTTAGTTTGGACCTTGCTCTTGGTTTCTAGTTGCTCTTTCGCTATTTCATTTCAAGTCTTTACTAACTTTAATCTCGATGCTGGATTATTGGAATTTTCAAGTAAGTTCCGTACCTGAAATGAGCATTTTCGGATTGCGATCATTTTCGGATTGTGCCAATCCTTTTGTACTTGTTTCAAGTATAATCAAGGCCGACTCGTAATTGATATTGCAATCCGTAGGTTTTTATACCCGTTACTCGTAGAGTAAAAGGGTCTACTAAAGTCGTGCAAATGTATGTAACAGCCAGAAGGAATCATTTCCGACCATATAAAGTATATATATTCTTGATCAGCATCAACAGCCGAGTCGATATAGCCATCTCCGTCTGTCCGTCTGTCCGTCTGTCCGTCCGTCTGTATGAACACCTAGATCTCAGAGACTAGAAGAGCTAGAGCAACCAAATTTGAAATGTAGACTCCTATTGTCTGCACGCAGATCAAGTTTATTTTAAATTTTTGCCACGCCCCCTCCCGCCCCCGCAATTTGGAAAAAACGTCATATCTCCTACAGTTTTGATGATAGATGGTTCGTACTTTCTAGAGATATCTAGTTCTTAAAATTATTTATCGATTTGCTGAAGGAATGATAAAGATCGGATGAACGATACTCAAGTTATGAGCAAAAAACGATCAGTTAACACCCACCACCCACCCCACTCATAACCTAAGCATTGCGTTCAGCAGCAATCTTAGTGAGAGAGAGACGAGTTAAAAAATGTTGCATACTTTTCGGCTGACCCACCTCAGGCATACAGTAAGGCTATTAAACATTTGTTTCCATGAGTAACGGGTATATCGAAGTCGGTTAGAGCCGACTTTAACTTACGCTCTCGTTTTAAGCTTGATTTTGGCTTTCCAATTTTTTCTGTGCACGCTAGTTCGGCCCTCAAAACGGCCAAAAAAAAAAAATTAGTATAATCAATTATTGTAAAAATCTAAAAATTTAATTTTAATTTAAAATTTTAAAGTTTTGAAAAATTTACTCAAGCGACACGGTTATGAAATACAAATCTTACAACGAAATTATTAGTTCATTTCAATCACTGTCATCTTATGAAATAACAAATAGTAGTCATGATACAATGAATACAAGGTAGTGCAAACACTTGCTCCATGTCGCATGCGCATAACTTTGTGATTCATTTGACAAATTAGTCTTAGGTTGGGAATTCGAATCTTTCATTTTTAACTTGATTTAACTTAATATTTGTGTGGCAATAAGGAATAACAGCACCGGTGTGTTTTTCCTACTTTTCAGAAGAGCAATTCTTAACTTTAAATGATTCTGTGTAAAAAGTGTTTGGTTGGCTTTTATTTTTATATTTGGACTTACAGATCAAAACTGCTTCAGTGCTGTTTTTCCATATTTAATTTTATGTAACAGACATCACAGACAACACATCTCAAATTGTGCTGTTATATCATGTTCGTATCAGAAAATTTTTTTATACCCTAGTAGAGGGTAAGTTCGAGTTTGAACGTCAAAGAAGCCGGTCGTGTTGTCTCTGCGCTCCTGCAATTTTTTTTTCTGTTCTGAGCTTAAACGCAAACATATCAGCTATACACCCGCCGACGTGATCTAATGACACTTTCCTCATCAATCTTGCCCGTACAGTGTCAATTTCAGTGGCATTAAGATTAACTACAAATCAATTAAATTAATGTGCTCTAATCTGCAAACAATCCAACGCTTTGCTTTTGTTTTGATTTTGTTTTGTGCACTCTCCCGTACGGGCTACTTGTTGTTGTGAGCTTGCTCTCTGCACCTTGCATTTCGTTTTTCAACGTGAGCGCGATCTTGTTCTCTTTGCTAACAATTGTTGTTGCCGTCATAGCTCTCGGCGTCAAACAGTAAACTTTCTGTGTGGCTTAAGATCTATTGCAACTACTTGGACTATTTGATCGTTGCCGCTCTCTCATACGTGCATCTGCTGCTACCCCCCCGCTTGTCGTCGTTTGGATCTGCCTGCCGCTCTCTTTTGGTTCTCTTATTTGGAGCCCTTAAAGTCTCTTCAATATGAGCGTACCTTGCACTATGAAGAAGTGTGAGTTTGGTGGCAATATTGTTGGCGACTCGTACGTTGTCTGCTGGCTTTGCACCAACTGTGCACATATTAAATGTGCTGGACTAACTGGCCGTGTGAGTGACTTCATCTCTAAACGGATTGGTTTGACCTGGTCCTGCGTGGATTGCCGAGAAATTGAAGACGACATGCGAACGTTTATGCGGCAAACGCGAGCTGGCTTCAAGGAAGTCCACTCCGAGTTTGAACATTGCCGTGAGAAATTTTTATCATTGAACTCTCAGTTCCTTGGACTAAAAATTATGAATGAATCGCCCAAACGTAAAAAATGTGATCCTCGGAACTCTGCCATCTCGTACAATACTCCCCCGTCTCCCGCCACCGCTGTCACCCCATCTTTGCTGTTCTCACCAACTG
Source organism: Lordiphosa magnipectinata (assembly GCA_037044535.1). Lineage (NCBI taxonomy): Eukaryota > Metazoa > Arthropoda > Insecta > Diptera > Drosophilidae > Lordiphosa > Lordiphosa magnipectinata. The sequence goes on along the minus strand of JBAMBO010000349.1, from coordinate 13,578 downwards.
TGGGTTATACTCAGGCTATGGTGCCGGTTGTATTTTCCGGGACCTCTGCGGGCGTCGTCAACTCTCATCCCGAGGCGTCCACCGCTGCTGCTGCTATGGATACATCCACCATGGGCACCATTATCCATGGTGAGGCTCCTGTAGCTTTACCCACGGTTGTTGTAACGGATTATTCTGCTGCCGCCCCAGCTATGGCCCCCTTTGCGGCATCCGCTCCGGCTCCTGTCGGAACATGGGCTGCCGCCCCGGTTGGTGCTGCCTCTGTCTTCGCCTTTCCGCCAGTGGAAGCTTCCTCTGACCAATGCGCTGCCGCCCCGAATATGGCCGCCGTTGCTGCCCCCTGTATCGCCGCACCTGTTGGCGCCTCCTCTGCCATCGCCTCTCTGGCTATGGTAACCGATCAATCTGCTGTTGCCCCAACTATAGCCGCCGTTGTGGCCTCTGCTCCTGCGCCTTTAGTTGCTGCTCCCTCTGCTTTCGCCTCTCCTGCTGAGGTAACCAAGCAATCCGCTGTCGCAACTACTACGGCTGTCGCTGCCTCAGCTCCTGCACCTGTCGTCACGGCACCTGACGTCACAGCACCTGTAGGCACTGTTCTAGCAAGTGTACCGCCGAGACCACCAAAGGAATCCGCTCGCGCAATACCCACATATGGCACTTTAGGTGCTGTACCTCCTAAAAAATCTATTTTCGTTTCTCGTCTTGTGGCATCGGCTACGGAAGATCTTGTGAGACATCATCTCTGTTCAAAGCTAAATATTCCCGATCTATCTCAAGTCGAAGTCAGAAAATTCCGATTTAATAAAATCCGAGATATATCGACTTTTAAAATCACGCTGCCCGATTTGTATGTTGACAGAGCACTCCAGTCGGACACCTGGCCTGAGTTTACATTCGCGCGCCCTTTCTCTATTCGCGCCAATCCTTCGGCTCGTGCAGACCCACAATCCTCTGTTCCGGTCTCAAAAAACTCAAAAAACTAAAATCTTCCTTCTCACTTGGCTACCAAAATGTAAACAGCTTGCGCGGTAAGCTGAGCGCGCTGTTTATTAATAGTGCATCTTTTGTACAAGATGTCATTGCTTTCTGTGAGACTTCCCTTCATGCTGGTATTTCCAATTTCGAGATCCTTAGTGACAAGTACGTTATATATAGGTGCGATCGCCCAACTCGTCGTGGCGGTGGGGTTCTCGTCGCTGTTGATGCAATCTGGCCATCTCAGCTAATTCCCTGTGAATCATCTCTTGACATTGAATTTGTTGCTGTTGAAATTCAAACACACGACTCAAAATTATTTATCACTTGTTCGTACATCCCTCCCGCATCTGAGCTCGCGGTTTATCTAACTCACGCTGAACGAATTCGACATATCGCATCTCTAGTAAATGACCGTGATCGTTTAGTTGTCGTTGGGGACTTTAATATTCCTCACATATCCTGGTCATCTTTTGATAATTCCGACGAACTTTTTCCATCTATCCAACACGAATTTGCCGATTTAATGTCCGAGCTGTCTCTTGGACAAAAAAATTCTATCATGAATAGCATGAGCAGGATACTTGATCTTGTATTTGTCAGTGACATCTCCAACTCTGCTGTATCGAGGGTACCACCATTTTCTCAACCGGAGGATGTTTATCACCCTACTATTGAGCTTAGCTTTGAACTGGAAACGCCTAACTGCGCTGAGATCTCAACCCAGCGAAGTCAATCTTACTGCTTTCGTAATGTAAATTTTACATCCCTGAACGATGCACTGTCAATGTGCGATTGGTCCTTCCTTGATACATGTCGACATATTGAGGAAGCCACCAAGTCATTCTATGAGGCTATTTATAATGTATTCAAAGCTCATGTACCAGTTTCGTACACTACCTCTCGCACGCGCTCTTCCCCATGGTTTACGAAAAGCTTGTCTAATTTGAAAAATATAAAATCTCGCCTGTATAAAAAATTTAAGAAATCTGGTTCTCAGTTAGACTTCTCTAGATATTCAGTGGCCCGTTCAAAGTTTTTGCTGCATAATTCAGAATGCTACAATAATTATCTGCAAAGCTGCAAGATAAGCTTTCAGCAAAACCCCAAAAAGTTCTATAACTTCGTTAACTCCAAACGCAAATCTTCTCAGTTTCCTCCATCGCTTTCGCTCGATAACGTGACTGCTAGTAATGATGCTGACATCGCTAATTTATTCGCAGCATTTTTTCAGCGTTGCTATTCCGCTTCATCGACTAGTTTTGGTACCATTAATCCGTATCCCTATCCTATTACCCACTCTAACAGCATCCATCCACCTGTTTTGGATTTAGAGAGTCTGCTTTCGGGTATTCGTTCGATTAAAACATCTTATACTCCTGGACCTGACTATGTACCAAGCTGTGTGCTTAAAAATTGTGCAAATTCTTTATGCTTCCCGCTTTTAAGGTTGTTTAACTTATCTCTTGAGCTAGGTGAGTTTCCCAACGATTGGAAGGAATCTTTTGTCATTCCTATTCATAAAAAAGGATCTAAATCGTCAGTAACAAATTACAGGTGTATCTCAAAACTATCTGACATTCCTAAACTTTTCGAGATGCTCATAACATCTCAAATACAGTACTCTTGTCGCTCAATTATTTCGCAATCTCAGCACGGCTTTATGAAAAAGCGTTCTGTTTCTACAAACCTGCTTGAGTTTACTTCTATTGTGAATAGGGGTTTTATTAATAAACTGCAGACTGATGTAATTTATACCGATTTTAGCAAGGCTTTTGACTCTGTCAATCATGATCTCCTCCTTCATAAACTGTATCTGCTTGGTTTTCCTCTAAACCTTCTTAACTGGATAAAGGCTTATTTGACACACCGTTCCCAGCGTGTCCGTTTTAATTCGTCGCTTTCTGAATCCATCAGCGTACTCTCTGGGGTACCTCAGGGTAGCCATCTTGGACCTCTACTTTTTAATCTGTTCATTAACGATATCCCTCACGTCCTGCTTCATTCGCATGCTTTGATGTACGCTGATGACCTAAAACTCTGCTTGTCCTATAAGGACCCGTTGTCACCTCTCTTTCTTCAATTGGACTTAAACTCTCTGCATACATGGTGTTCGGTTAATTCCCTCCCACTTAACGCTGAAAAGTGTAAATGTATGACTTTCCATCGAACACAGCCGTATTTATATGACTTTTCGATTGATGACAATCCTCTTGAACGCATTTACGAGGTTGATGATTTAGGCGTCCGCTTTGTCCCCAAGTTAAGCTTTAATAGACATGTCTCTATCATCTCTAATAAAGCTATGGGTGCTCTTGGGTTTATCAAAAGATGGTCCAAGGAATTTAACGATCCGTATCTCACTAAACATTTATACGTCTCTCTAGTTCGACCAATACTTGAATATGGGTCGTGTGTCTGGTCACCGCATTACCAAAAATATCAGGACCAACTTGAATCGGTTCAAAAACAGTTTTTAATTTTTGCCCTCCGTGGCCTCAACTGGGATCCCACCATCCATCTTCCATCTTACGAGCATCGACTGCTCTTAATCGATCTTCCATCTCTTAAGAACCGCCGTACGTGCCATTGTGTGCTTTTCATTCACAAACTCTTATCAGGTGATATTGACTCTTGCGCTCTGTTAAGCCAAATAAATCTTGCTGTTCCTTTGCGTCTTACCAGAAATTTCTCACCGATCTATCTACAGCCATGCCTAACAAATTATGCTAACTATGAACCTTTCCGAAATTTGTGTCTTAACTATAATAAGTATTACCATCTTTTCTCTGCTCACTCCTCTGTGTTAGATGTAAGAAATAATTTACTGTCATTTTTTAAGCGACCCCTGCAATGTTGACAGAACTTTGTCAAACTTAAATAAATAAATATTAAAATTGTCCAGATGTTTGTTACGCATTGAAGGAAGCATCTCCGACCACATAAAGTATATATATTCTTGATCAGCATGACGAGCTGAGTTGATATAGCCATGTCCGTCTGTCCGTGTGTTTCTGTGCTATCTCCTCTGTCAGTTTTAAAGCTACCTTAACCTTAGCTTTGCACGAAGCAACAAATACGCTGCACATTTGTCATAGTCGGCCGAATCGGATGACTATATCATATAGCTGCCATAGGAACCATCTGTCGAAAAGTAGTTTTAGTGAGAAAAACTTTTTTGTCTTCAACGCAAACGTCCCCAATCCTCGTATTTCTTAGTTTTCTATGATTTTACATAACTCCACCAAGTTTTATGAAAATCGGACAACTATATAGTATAGCTGCCATACAAAAGATATGTCTGAGAAAAAGTCTTGGTAGAAAAAAAATGGTTTTCAATGGTATCACTCCCAAACTTGTCAATAATCAATATTATATGCTACTACACAATTCTACCAAGTTTGATCCAGATCGGATGACTATAGCATATAGCTGCCATAGGAACTATCGGTCGAAAAAATAGTTCTAGTGAGAAAAACTTTATTGTTTTCAATGGTAGCGTCTTTATACCTTCCAGTTGTGAATATTATCAGTTTCCACACAATTTTGGGAAGTTCGGTCAAAATCGGATGAACACATCGTATAGCTGCCATATATCAAACTGGGAAGCAAATGCTCAAAGAAGTGGCGCCATCAAGCTACAAAGGTATATAAACTTCGGTCGAGCCGAAGCTAGCTTTCCTGCATTTTTTTTTTTAATATTTCGAGTTGTGCTGCTTTTCTACTTTGTTGAAACTATTACTTAATTTATATTATTTATTTAAACATGCAGATAGCTTGAAACGTTAGAAAAAATTTGATCTATTTCTTTGTACATTAAACCGCAAGTAATCCACATTGCTTCGCTGTGGCCAATGCTTTAATCATCTTGCTTAAATTCAATATTTCAAGCCTCAACAATTTGATAAACAGTAGTATTTTATTGACAATTATAATGTATTAGCGGCAGTTACACAATTCAGTGCAGAATTCGTGCATTTATTACAACGAACATATAGGCAAAACATCCGAAATATTTCAAAAACTCTTAATTTAATCAAAAAAATGTATATAAAAATGTTAAATTTCAAACAAAATCGCGGATCAAACTCGATCTCGATTTTCGCAGCGTTTTCCCACAGTTAATAAAAAACCATTACACTCAATTTTGGGTAATGAAAGGTCGCCCTTGACAAAGTCCCATGCCATGGCAAGTCCACAGTTACCTTCTGAGGCGGCTGACCGGTAAGAGAAGGACACAGCTACAATACAGCCGGCAACACCCCCTGGCTACAATCTGTCGTATATTCAATGGGAAACCCTGGATTGGGGGATTAGAGAACCGCGCGATTTTCACCATCATTGTTATCATAGTTCCCAAAATTGTAGATACATTTTTGTTCAACATATACTTCCTTTCATTTCATTGCAGACTCTGTTCTATCTTTTCCATTCAGCATTTCATATTTGAGGAGAAATGAAAGATAATGCCGTTTAATATTAAACTTTTTGGCAACAACCGTATGGTATACGAATCATGCATTCGACTTTTTCTGTTTTAATAAAAAATTAGAAGTTAAGGAACATAAAAACACGTCTCAAAAAATGTTATTAATTTGCCTTTGAAATAATAGCATTAGTCGAGTTATGCGTTAAACTTTCAGCAAAGTGCTTTTGGAACAAAGGAACAATTAAAGATATGACCCTGAAAGTTAAAGAAGTATTTTGGAAAAAAGCTATATGTCCGGTTAGACAAACTTACCGGCAGGTTAGCCGAATTTGCGTGTCTCATGCTGTCTTTGGCGAGAACCGAGCGGCAAAGTTAACCGACGCCTCATGATGGGGCAAATTTTAACCTGCCGGCAAGTTGCGATAGAATTATATATATTTTTAATCGATCGACAAATAGCTGTTTCCAAAATTTGTTTTGTTTACTTTGTCAATTGCCAAAACAAAATGTTTATAAATAAACAAATTTCTTACATCCACGCAATGGAAATGGAAGATTCAGGCGGTAAGACAAGAAGACACAGGCGCGGCGATGTGGCAGAATAGCAGCCGCCGCATTCATAGCAAATGACCGTCACGCCGGCATATCCGAAATGGCACCAATGGCAAAGCAGGCATACTCACTGTCCGCCATCTGCAAAATCGAAAGACCCACCTGACCAATGGCACCACTAATTGCCTCATGAGATCTAATGATGATCTATGATGATCTAACAGCTGATACGTGTGCACCATAATGAAAATAATATCCACACGCACGGTCAGCACAAGGAACGGTATTACCACAATGGCCAACATGGTGGTGGTTATACCTTGGGTTATGTGGGCAGAGTACTGAATAAATAATACGAGAGTGTACAGGGAAAGCATGGATTTTTTTACTGATCTGGATCAGCATATCAAATTATTCTTGCTAGGTTTAGAGATCAAATATCTTGGCTAAGTAACAGGTAAAACCTTAACATGAGATGTGATTCAATTTATTATGATTTGGATTGTTAACAGGAATCGCGGATTGTTATCAGAGAGCAAACTTATGGTGGCGCTGCGCTTTTATGCAAGTGGCTTCTTCCTTATCATTGCGGTCGACTTCTGTTGAGTCAGACTTCTTTCGGCAAACCGTGCAGTTAATGAAGATTCCCCCGCTATTGCATTACTAGCCATCACAAACAGACACTGACTGATTGATTTGTGCTAAAATTTTAGAAGTCAGTTAAATATTTTTAAAGCTTACATATCATAAATAAAAACGTACCATCATTTCCAATCCTGTGGCTGAGCTTGGGATCAAGCTAATTTTTTGGAAATAGACAAGACTCCAGCGGTGCTGGGAATGCCGCCACAGTTCGAGAAGTCGCCCGCTTCTTAATTGCGAATTATTTTCGTGATCGTTTTTTAAATTCTCATACTTATTCCATAAGTCTTTCCAAGGGCGATAAACTCCGGCGGCAAACTGATCTCCAAGCCCAGGCCTTCTGCTTCCAGATCTCCGCATCCCTCTTTTTGTTCTCCAAAACGCATTTGTTTGACTCAAAAAGTCTACAAGCGAAGGTTCCTCAGCCGCAGAAAAGTTCTTCGCACTTGGTCTTTTCGGTGTTTCACATTGATTCATCATCGTAAGCAATTTTATTTAACTATTACCAGCGACAACAATAGACTTAAAAAAATTCCAAAACAAACACAGCTGTTTCGTCGACTGTGTCGGATCACACTTTTACAGCGATGGCAGATTAATCGTTATCGGGTGAACCTGCTGGTAAGTCTCGTTGAGAAAACCAAAGAATAAACCTCTGCTAATTCCGGCCGGCGAATTTGACCGGCCGGTACCTAACCGCAACTTTTGAGAAATTGGGCCTTAGAGTTGCGATCTTTGAAATACAAAAATGTAATAAGGAATAAAAGCTTAAGTCCAGATATGTCATCAATTAAACGAAAATATCATTGCGGAATAACACATCTCAGATGTGTCCTTTTTTTTTGACTGAAAATAAAATAGCAATTTTGTCATAAGGTAGATGCCGAATAAGGGAGAATAACACAACTGAGTTATGCGGTTTTGCCTTTTGTATACCTAAGCAATCAAGACTTATGTTGTTTTGTTTTTCCGTTATATCTTGGTAACCATTCACCCGATGAAATTTTGACACAATATAGAAAAGAAAACGAGGAAGCCTTTGGTATTAATATCTCAATTTTGACATAACTCGAGTTATGCTGTTATTCCCTTGTGACACAGATTTAATATAGTTTTAATTCGTTTTAATTATGGTTACCGAAGCACACATTTTAAAAAATGTTAACAAATACATATGTTGGAATTTTTTTGATTTGACAAGCGACGCATTGCACTACCTTCTATTTTTGTATCATGTATAGTATAGGTAGTAGTCTTTTATTATTATTCACATTCGAATAAAATCAACGACGACTATTTATAAATGAAACATATATCAAAATAGGCATCACTGCGTATGAGTTATTTACAGTTAAAACTCGACTTTTTTACTTTTGTTTTTTGAAAAAACATCAGATACGGGGACCTTAAAAATTTCATACTCAGGAGGTCCAATCTAGTGTGCACACAAAAAGAAAAATTTGAATCTAACATTAATCGTTTTTGTCCAAAAATGTTTGATTTAGCAATTTTTCTTTTCTAGTAATCTTTCTTTTTACATTTTACCAATTTTAACTCAAAAACAAGATAAAAGTGATTTAAAATCAACTGTGAGTCCATTTGATTTCAAACTACCAACACTTTTGATTTCTGCTTCGGAAATTTCAATTGCCCCTTTTATATAACAGGATAATGGAATTCGAGCTTGAGAATTACAAGCAAGTAATTATTGGTGTATGTTTTCAGGCAGATATAAAACAAGTAACAACTTAGAAATCTTGCTTTACGCTCGCGCCTTGGCGCTAAGAGTAAGTAACAATTTGAAATATGAAAAATATGAATTTGTTTAATTCGGTGTTTTTCAGAGTACCAAAGTAATTAAGCCAGCTAGCAATGCACAAAAAGTTGCATTTTATTTTTTATGAACAAAAATTAAAAATGCAGACATTTTGTTTTAAAATGGAAAACTTTTGGGAGAATATTAAAAAAGGAAATTGGTGAATTTACTAATGAAAAAAGTTGAATTTACCAACTTTTTTTTGTTTATACTGTTGTAAAATTTCTGTGGTGCTGTAGACACATGAATGTTTGGCCATTGTAACCGTATAGTTGGTAGTAATGTGGGTTGTCTCATAAAATCTTGATTACAAAGGGCATGTCCATAGTCTAAAGCAGCGATGCCCAGCCGTATGCTCTTTGGGTACGTTTTGTTTTTGTAATTGCACCGAAGATAGTAAATCAATGATCGTATACATGCAGGGCGCGAGGTATTTGTGTGATTGTGCTCTTCTTTGATTAGTGTTTGCTCGCGCAAGCAAACTGACCAACAACACGTCCAAAAATACAACCACAAAGTATTAATTGCCACAGTAACCTTCAAGAAAAGGTTGGCTTTCCTCTTGAGCTGACACTGTTCGAAGATTTTCGACACAGACGATAGCAGGTTGATTGGCCTGGCCTTGAGGATCATTACAAACTGTGACCGTTCTAGACAAGATCAAAGCCACTTTTTGTGCAAAATATCAAACATTTTTATGAAAGTGTCCGAGACATAGCTGAAGTAGAAAAGTTTACAAATCGAATTGTTTATAAAAAACTATAAAGAGAGACTCTTATTAAATTGAACCTGTCAAATTACATCAAAGAAGCCTATACGCTCGGGTCTCCCTTTGCGTGCTCCTTTGGATTGGGCACCCTTGGCTTAGATAATCATAAGGACGGGTGAACAGGCTGGTAAATAGAAGGATTATAATAAATGCGAAATTAGCAAAATTTTCAAAGGACCTAAGATAATTATGAAGATTGGATAGATGGGAATTGAAAGAGGTGTAAACCAAAAACCATGAAATTTTAAAAAATTGTGTATGAGTCAGACTTTCATGTAAACGGGCGAATTACTCATGTACAGTTAAGTACATTGGAAAAATTTACAGATTTCGCTAAACATATAATATATGGCAACAGGCAACTAGCACTGCATCTGGCAGGTGTTCACACATCTATGGAAGCAACAGCGACTGGCAGCCTACCAGTGTCTGTGAACGCACCCGAAGTCTGCACTCAAGTCAAGTTTGTTTAAGCAATACACAGCACCAATTTATCATACAACTTTCATGATGATCGTTTTATACATATATAGCAGATATGGGCTTAACATTTCAAATACTACCAAATAACAGAATTTATAAATTATTAGGTATCGACTAGCTCTGTTAATTTAACATACTGTTTATACTATGTTTATTGCTTTATGTCAAGTTTCATAAACACTTTTATCCTTGACCAACGGGTATTCCAAAGTCTGGCAAAGCCTACTTTAACTTTCGCTCTCGTTCTTACTGACTTTGCATAATTTGGGCAGCGGGCAGCTTTTTGACTGGGGCTAGAGCTAAATACCAGTTAACGAAATGGCCAAAAAGGTTGTCCAGCATATGTAAATTACATTTGAAGCCAGTTTTATTTGCATTTAAAGGGAAGCCCTAGGCCAAATTAGTTTTGACTACTTTGAGGTCACATTGTGCAGCAAACTTTCGGGGGCACTCACCACTTTCTCATTCATTAGTCAGCCAAAACATACAAAGCAAACGAAATCATTGCAAAATTAATTATTCTATTAAAGTTTCAATACAAAAAGCAACTACAAGATTGTAATACAACTTTGCAACTTTCTTGGGGGCAGCTGTTGAGTTCAGGAAGAATAGAATCAAGTGCCCTAATTAATCTACAAAGTATTTGAAACTTTTGTCTGCTGCTGCTGTTGCTACAGTTTGGATTGAAAACAATTGTAAATAATTAATGCTACATTATACTCAATTACCGAAAAACTTGCATTTAAATCTCCAAGGAATCGTTGCAAAACATAAGCCGCACTCAACAGCGGCAAAAAGATACGAAAGGCCACAACCAAAAACTTTTACAACTTGCAGCTGTTTCACCAACTTTTTCGGAGTCCAAAGGGAAGCAGAGAAAGAGGCTGAGGGGGCTGGTCCATTTTAAAGTTACATTAGAGAGATATGTATATGTGTATGTGCTTGACCCATGTCCACTTATGTGCAGTTTCTATGCAAACTTTAAGCGTGCAAACAGTTCAAGTCTCCGAGCAGAGGAGGAACCGAGTTGGCAAAACTAAAGCAGAGTGTAAACACTTTTCACACGAGCTGTAAAAAGGGAAATATACAAATGGCTTTGCGCCAAAGACAAATGCAAATGCTTTAAGTTACAATTTGGCGAGTCAGGCATGGCAATCAACTGCAATTTGCATTATTGCAACTTAGCAAGTCGCCAACATTTTCCAACCGCCAACCAGTCCCTGCCACCCACCGAATGCCAAGGCTGCAAAAAGTTTTCGCAAGCCCCAGAGCCAACCGCAACTACCAACAACAACAACAATAACCACCGTCGACCAACAATGAGCCTCATTCCCAACGACATTGTATAAACAACAATTTTAGCGGATATTAAAAACAATGTTGCTACCGCCGCCGCTCCTGTTCTCCCGTGCAAGGGGAAATGAGGAATGGGAGCTGGCTCCCTGACATTCAAGCTACATCAAATTTCAAGTTGTGTTATGTCATATTCCATTCAACTGTTCGGATGCTGCTGCTGCCGCTGCTTTTGTTCCATTTTGTGGCCCACTTTTGTATTGGCCCGTTATTGTTTTGCAGCGCTCCATCGAACGACAAACGGGTATCCGTCTGTAGCACTTAAACACAGAAACTGCCATTTTCGCGATTGTCGTCAGAAGCGGAAGTCCTTGCTGCCAGTTCGCAGGATTTTTGCAGGCCTAATTAAGCCTTTGAAGCAGTTAACAGGCAGCTGTGCATAATTTAGACTGAATAAAATTTAATTTACACAACATTTCACTAATGTGTCGACAATACCAGGAAGTTCAACAAGTCAACGAAAGACTTTTGCAAAGATCAACAACTGGCTCAATTTGAATGGGGTCGGCCTTAGAATACTCTATTACCCTATTAAGTGAATTTTAATACTGTGCGTAAGAAGTGGCTTCTATTGGCCTGGGCTACAAAACATATCTTTGTAGAAAATCAAAAAAAATTACACCTAAACTCGACAAAAAAAAAGGTTTGGCCACTTCTTTTTACAGTTTTTCAATTTCATCTTGAAACCTATTACAAATTTGGACAAGTAACACAGTTCGACAAAATCCAATTTTTTTTTTAAAACCCGGCATGAGACCCTTAAATTATGATAAAAAGGACCTCTGTAAGCAACACCTCATACCCAGCTTTTCAAATAAAGCCTCAGTTCGCGTTTTATGGGTACTTTTGTACTTGCAACACACATCGACAACAATTTTATCTAAGATTTTAAGGGTTTTAAGATAAAAATCTGGAAAATTCAGTAAATTTATTTATTTATTTATTTATTTAAAGTTGACAAAAAACAGGCTCTCAACAAAAATGTATATACGTTACAAAAATTTGTATGAAGCCCATCAAAGAAAATCTAATCTGTGTGGACAGGGTCATTGGGAACGCAATACAAAAAAAAAACACTTCAATCGGGCAATTTGATAAGGTATCTCCAGAAAGCGTTAAACCTTAATTCTTGAATATCTTTAAAACCCCAAGGTAGATTTTTATTAAAGTCGATTTTTATGATGGAAAAATGGCCTTTCATTTCTTCAATATTTTTAACCTTACAATTAAACCCAAAAAATATTTCATAGATTACACTAATTTCTATGGCAATAAAAGCATAGCAGCATAACTCAAGTTATATTAAATTTGAGATTTTAATACCTATGGCTTCCTCGGTTTTAATTCTATATTGTGTCCCAATTTCACAGTAATCGGATGAGTGGTTACAAAGATAAATCGGTAAAACTAAACAACATGTCTTGAGAAGTCTGAATAGGTAAAACAACAACTTGATCTTATCAAAAAGACTTACATCAGTAAACTTAAAGAAATAACTCTTTCAATTTGTAAAAAATTTCCACTGAATACCAAACACTTTTTTCCCTTACTCATTAAGGGCCGACTTCTCATCTCCTATATATCTGCTATTTGCCAGATAAACTTAGAATTTACTCTGTTACTTGTTAGTTTATGTGATAGTTAGTGCTTTGTAGAAGCTGTGAAATCGGCCCTTAAAGGTAATAATTGCTTCCTAAAAAATACGTAAAACACACTTTTGCTTTTATTCCTTATTGCCACAGATTTCTTTACATATTAAATAGTCAGTATTTTTATTGTTTACATACAAAAATCAAACTCTAAGATCAGTTACTTCTGTATATTTCAAAGTATTTAACAAACCACACATAATGGGGATCGGTACTCGTACACAGACCCTTGCAAAGCATTATTTTTGAAACTGAATCAAATTCGAGCTTGCACGAATCTGCCGAACCAGCTCCAGGTTAAAACTCACGCACCGTTTCCTTTATCTTTAAAATGGTGGATTTCCCTATACACTTGATACCCAAATGTTGTTAGTCCAAGCAACTAAGTTCCAAATTATATCTATGAGTATGTAACAAATTTTTTGAGAATTACACTAAACAACAAGGTCCAGTATATTGAAGAGTGGGTGGTGATTAGAATCAGATATATGTATGTATAGATATGATTTTCGTTTGCTGAACACGAATCTCTTTTCGAAAATGGTCCATCACGTCTAGATTATAGGTAATTTGGTCTTAAAAATGCTTAGAATCCAAATTTTGAACCTTTTTAGGCTCGTTTTGTAAAGCCTTGTTTTGACTCTCTTTTGATAATATGGTATAGTTCTATTTCTAAGGACTAAAAATATTATCCCAAACAATTCTACGATTTTCTTAAAGGAAGATATACCATTTTGCATATAAGTTTAATAGTTTTTGGTAGATATCTTTTAAAAGCGCGATTGTATCGAAAAAGTGAAAATATGATACATGGTATTAGTAAAAATACGATAAATCTTCTCTGTTGCAAAAGTTGGCCTTTTTTGTAAGCCCATAGACTAGAATATCTAGATTTAAGAAATTAGTCAGC
>JBAMBO010000348.1:0-49068 GCA_037044535.1 Lordiphosa magnipectinata | reverse complement strand
ATATAAGTTATGGCCGGTCATGGCCAGTGAGGGAATAACCCTCTGATACTACCTGATTATTATGATTTCCATTATAATTCCATTAATTTCCAATAGTTCAACGTTACAAAGTACTTTATTAATAGGACAAGTTGTGTGCGTTCGAGTTGGGGGTACCAATAGAATTAAATCTAACTTATTCTACAAGTGGTCGGTTGACCAAGCCGCTGCCCAAGAGTCCCGCGGCGTCGGCACATTTCGGTGCCGGCAGAGCAGCAAGAATCCCGTGGCGTCAGCATATTTCGGTGCCGGCAGAGTGCAGCGGATATTGTGCAACCGCCAGCGGCGGTTGTATTTGGTCCGCCACTTTGTTGTTGTAGTCGGACGCTAGCGCTGCAGTTTCACTTAGGTTGGTCGAGGGGTGGGGGGTGCATGACGAGTGAGCGTGGTTTTAGCTGAGACAGCTAACGGACGGTCAGCGCCCTTCCGTTGCTATGTTGCTGTTGCTGCTGGTATGGAAGTTGTGGATGTCGTGCGAAAGGGTGAAGGGGAGGGGGCGCTGGCTGGTGTTAACTCCTCCCCATCACAAAATCTGTGTCCCACAGATCAGTTGGCCTTGGGTATAGGTTCGCAAGGGCCCTGCGCCTCCAGGTCCAAAGGGGGGTCGCGTAATTTCGGTATTCCCCTGGTCGACGTTATTTTCTTCCAGACGAAATACATTGCTGCCATGATGAGTAGGGCTATGACTATTTCTGCGGAGAAAGCGATTAAAATTTCATTTGACAAGACGGACAATTTCTGGAGATTCTCCATGCTGAAATTGTGAACATATTTCAGTGATAACTCATAGCCCGTGGTCGTAATATGGGTTAAAACGGCCGGCATTGCCATCAGGTGTGTTGATGAGTAGCTGCTGTAGTTTCGGTCGCCGATCGTGACCGTTTCGTTGTCGAACTGGACAATGTATGAGCCCTCCAAGTGGTGATTCCTTGCCGGAATGGATACTGTTCCGTTGAAATATGTCAGAAAAATGGTGCCATCTTCGATGAGTTCCACTACTTCTTGGTTAGTCCTTAGATAATCGCATGCTGCCTGCCCTCCTTTTAACAGTTTAGGAATGCAACTATCTTCCTCTAGCTTATGTAAGTCCTTCTCTTGGCAAACTGTTGTGTTTCCAATGGACAAACAATTTCCAAGAACGGCGTATGTCTCCAATCTGTCCATGGCCAGTTTCCTGTATTCCAACACGACTTGTTTGCCGTCGGATATCGTTGGGTAGATCCACATCAGTCGGTATTTCCTGTCTATTACCTTGGGCATTGCTATGATGTACAAAAGTACCGTTCCGTTTGTTAATATTGTCGGCTCGGAGAATTCAACTGCTTCCACGACGTTTTCGTATGGGAGGTTGTCCACTTCTGACAATATTGTGTCGATCTCGTCGTGATCCAATAGGTTCGTGTTGACCACTACAGTCTTCGCGAGCTGGTAGGCTCTCATCATCTCGTTGACCTGATCCGCTATAATTATTGCTTTGTGCAGTACAGCAGTCGTCGCAATGGAAATCCCCGTCAATCGCATTAACTCTCCCGATACCGTGGTTGAGCATCTGGATCGATTCGTGCGATTAATCGAACAACTTGGTGTTGATTCGGATTTGTTGATTGCTGTTCCTTGCCAGGTTGTCTTCCGCCTTCAAAATAGCATCCCAGTCAGATTTGTCTGGCGAATGGGTTGCGACCCATTTCCAAGCTGACCCTAGCCAATCGATAGATCGTGGCTTGCGTCCTGGAGCGCTAGTCATCCGTGAAATGCCTTCCGATGCGTGTTGTAGATAGTGGCCGGCCAAAGCGTTAATCCTTTGGTCGGTGATTACTGTTGTCTCGTCAGTTACCTCGTTGATAGTGTGCTGCATGCGACTCAAATCGATGACGTGAGCCAGTTTAAAAAACCCATTGGTACGCCAGACGGTGCCTTGTTGTAAAGGGACAACCGGTGCGTCATACTTGAAGATATGAATGGCGGTCGCTATGTGGATCGCGGACACGCTTGTAGTGCCAAAAGAGAGTTAAATGTACATGAATTAGTAAATACTTATAATTAAATGTTTAAGATGTGTTAATCTAGATGTTGGCGTAAGTGTTTTTTTGTAGGTTTGTTGTGTTGTGTCCCTCAATGAATCCGTTAACTTTCAATTCCTGCTTTTCTTAAATTAGGTTGAGCTTAATGTCTACATTTTGATTTGTAATTATAGTGGTTTTTGAAGAACTTAAGTTATTAGGATTTTACAAGAATTATGTTTACACAGGCTTGTGTTAAGTCGGAGCCAGTACTTGAGAGTTTGTGAAACGTTTAATTTCCACTTCCCTTTATAGTTGTGGTTAATCTTTGTGTAAAAAATATTCATGGTCTTTTAATTTATGAACCTGCTATCCTCTTGCAGTAATTTCATGACGTTGGGAAAACGCAAGACGAGAATCTAAAATGAGAAACAACTTGAGATTTTAAATGCCCATAATTCAACTTCTCAAGTGGGACTTGTGAAAGATTTTACCCGACTTGGTTTTGACAGTGACCCTTCGTTCCTCTTGAACCTCTTCTGCCTTGAAGCGTTGTTTCTCTTTCGTTTGATTGTTTGTTGGCGACGTATACTGTTTCGCCCTGATCATAAGAAATAGGATCGCCTCTATTTTTGTTACGTCTGTTGTTTGTTAACTCTTGCTTATGCTCGATAAGACCTCTTACATCCTCCAAGACTTGCTGTTTGAAATTGGCTAAGCCCTGGTAGTTTATTCTCGAAGAGCGATCGAAAAAAATGTCGACGGGTTTTTTGTTTGTCACTGAATGGACAGAATTGTTATACCTATCTACGACGATCGGTACCAATTCGGTGCTCTTGAAAGTCGGGTAGTCGTTTTTCAGGCATCGGTATATTTCCATAAAAGTTGAATGAAACTTTTCTATCTGACCGTTAACTTCGCTCTTCTGGGTTGAAGTATGGTACAGCTCAATTTCCAGAGTTCGCAAGTAATTTAGGACTGTTGGACATAAAAGACCTCTCTCATTGTCGGACACTATCATTCTAGGCACTGTGAAATAGTGAAGGGCCTCTAACAACGTTTCGCGAAGGTAAACTGAGGATTTTGATTGCAAAGTGAAAAGTTTGGCGAACTTTGAAAATTTGTCAATGCAGCTCTGGTATAGTTTTTTCTCCAATGTGAAAACATCGATGTGAAGTATTTCACACGGATATTTGGGAATAGGGGTCGGTTGCAACGCTGGTTTGTTGGGGTGCCTATCATACTTGTACAACTTAAAAGTGGTGCAAGTTGCCAGTTGGGCACGAAGAATACTTGCCATCTTGGGAAAATAATATTTTTCCAAGAGTTGAGTGCGAACTTCTTTTGGACCTCTATGAGCCCTGCGATGTTCTTTTTCGATAATATCGCAAATTTGTTCCTCGTCTGTGACGTCTTCGATTAGGCGTTGCGCAATACGAATCTTGTATAGCTTGAAATTTTGGGAGCAACAGGTTTGGAGGAATTGCAAGTAAGTATCGGGGATCTTGTAGCATACAACGGATGGTCGTATCCTTCTTGAGCAGATGGTAGTAGTAGCCCTGTGCGGAACCCGTGCTTGATCCGGCTAATTTCGTCGGTAATGTGGGGGAGGTTCAGAAGTTGTGCCGCAGACTACATGCTCGATGGCTTACTTAACTTTAGAAAAATCACGGGTTGGTTCTGGAATTGGATGAGGTATGGGAAGCCTATCATTTAGTCCGGGAAATGGGAACAGGGTATAGGAGATGGGTAAAGAAGAAAGAAGAAAGGGGAAAGAAGTGGATTCAGAAAGCCATAGCAGTGTTAAGGCCGCGCTGAGGTGTTATCCAGCGGCCATGTTCCCCACCCTACCATGATCACCAGGGGCAGGCATGAACGGATGTCCATTGGCGATCCCTTAAACAACTGCTAGTTGATCAGTCTATTCCATGTCGGCGCTTCATGATTTCCGGAATAAAAAAAGTTTAGTCGGACTTCATTATAAATTTAATCGAGCACTGCATGATGTTTCTGGTAGCTAAACATGACTAAAACTAATATGTGTTGATGATCCTAAAGGCTAATTATAATTTTAAAGAGTAATGATTAATTTTACATTTAAAATCTAAGCGAGTTGGAAACTAATTGCAAAGAAAATCTTATCAAAAAAAATACTACGAACCTAAGCGCAAGTGAAATTAAGTAACCAAAAGACGCTGAAAATTAAAGATTACATGACAATTCGCCATTTGATTATTGATATTGATTATTGATATGCATTTAGTAATAAGATAGAAGAATAATATAATTAATAATTACTAAGTGTGAACTAGCAATGGTTCACTCAAGCGAGGTACCACTGTACTCGGTTAGCTCAGCTGTTTGGAGCCAGCGCAAGATTTTGGCATCAGCCCGAGCATCGACCCATAACGGTGCGCTGCGATCTTGGTTTTATCATTTTGTTTTGATCTTGCTTATCCGCAGCGGCTTATCAGCAGTCCATGCAGGAGCGCACAACAACAAAAACGGGGTTTTATTTAATAATGCAATTATATTAGGCGACAGATGGCGAGAGTCATCTTAAGAGCGGAGCTCTGTTTCTCGCTGTATAATTTAGACGAGGCAAGTCTGACCAAATGGGTTTTGTTTGTGTGGGTGGGTAATCATAACTAGGGAGTTTAGTCTCTCTTTACGTAATTTAAGAGAGGGGCCAATCCGAAACCACTATAAAACGGTTTCAGACTGAGTAAGGGCGTATTAGCTTAACAGCTCGTACTCTCTGGAAGTGTTAGCTTAATTTATAGCCCCATGCGCAAAAACTTACGGCTTATTGATGATCCCGCGGCGAAAGATCTTTCTCCGAGACGATCAGCTGTGGAGTATTTGTAAAGCTTTGGATTGTTGACGGGTGTTGGGGGTTAGATTGAATTTGGAGAGTACAACACAACTCAAGCCAATTTGGTCATCCACGCAAAAAAAAATTGATTTAATAAAAACAACTTTAGAAGAGATTCTCTCTTAATAGTGGAGCTCTTTGGCTCATTTGGCTCAAGAACAAAAAAATTGGTTTACGCGGGCAAAGGCATATGCTGGGACTCTATTAGCGCTTTTGGTTGAATTTTCACTTGGCTTTTCGGGATAACAAAACTCTGCCTTATGACTTTTCTCTCTCTTATCCAACTAGAGCCTCAGGGTCTGCACTGGGCGTCTTATTACGGAATTTTCTTCCGTCTCACTGCACTACACTTGGGTACGAAAGGCTTTGGTGAGGTTTTTCACTGGCACTAGACACTACAGTTTCTTCGGCAACTGTTGGGAGCTGGATTGGCTTGGTGGCTTAGGGTCTCTGGCTCCTGAATTATGAGGTTAGGTACACCATGGAGCTCGGGCTCTGGAGCTAGCAGCCGGGTACTAGAGGCCAGACCTTAAGTTTTAGATAAAAAGGTACCAAGAATAAAGTAATTAGGGTGATGTCGGGGCAGCGGCAACCCAAGTATAATTACCGATTGCTGGCGACACTTAAATGTGTGCCGGTGGAGGCGGCAACTGCCGTGGCTCAACCACGAGGTTAAGTTTTTTCCCACTTTTGGCTCCTTAGCTTCGTCTAGATCGATTTGGAAAGCTGCACAGGAATAAGTGTGTTAGCTTGAGCAACGTCGACAAGCTGAAAACTACCACTCACCAAGGGAAGTCCGATTTTCCACGAGGAAAACTGCCAAAATTCAATTTTGGCCGCCAAGCCGATAAGAACGAAGCTCTTTATTTCTAACATTAATTAGGCTTTAAAAATTGTTCTTTGCGGCTGCGCGTGGGCGTATAGATGAACTTGGAAACGGTTTGGCAAGGTTTAAGGTTGAACCTGAAGCTTTGATGTCTGTCCCACTGACACGTCTGCTCGCCTGGAAGTTTTTCAAGTGAAAGAACGTGGCTAGTGGTCAGCGAAGCCAGCTTGGCCGGAAATACGTGGCACCTAGGGGTGTATTTTCCGATCATGTTATCGAGTGCTATCGCGGGGGTGCTCAGAACTTGCCGAGTACGGACAACCGATATTCGATAACCAATATAATATTAAAAATATTAAAAATAATATTTTAATTATGGACTAATTGAAACAATTTACCAGTGCAACGAATTGGCTGCGGAGGCTTGATGCATTTTTCCCGGTTTATTCGTCGTTTTTTTTAGAAAGCTTGAATCTGCTAAAAGTAAAAACGGCGACACAACTTTAGCTGCATACTTTTAGGTCAAAGATCAAGAGTGCATGATTCTAGGGGCTCTTATTACCAGGACAAGCGCCACTACAATCTTAATCCCATTTATTATTGAAGGTTTCAAATATTTTTCCAGCGAGTCTACAAGGTTTGACAGAGTATGGTTGTTTATCGGAATAGTGTGACGCACATATCCCGAGTTTGGGTGTTCACACGAATAATCGGAAAGGTCCGGGTCAAAAATGAGCTGATTTCGGTAAACATTAATGGGAGCCTCAACGTGGGGTATTAGATCTGAGGCGTCTTGGAGTGCGCTGTGTACTGTTGCTACGGAATCCGTTTCTGAGGCTGCAGCTGTATTTGAGCCCAAGTGATTTACTTGTGTGGTGATGCGTGAGAGTGCGTCGGCCACTATATTGGACTTCCCCGGTTTGTAAATTAGTTCACAATAGTAGACCTCAATACGAGCCTTCCAACGCTTTAGTTTAGCATTGAAATTCCTGTTTCCCAGCGCAAATGTCAATGGCTGATGATCGGTGTACATTTTGATAGATCCCGCACCATACAAGTATGAACGAAGATTATCTAACGCCCAGATTATTGCGAGCATCTCTTTTTCATTGGTGGCGTAATTTTCCTCAGTCCCATTCAATGAACGCGATATGTAAGAAATAGGTCGGTCCTTGCCCTGATCGTCTTGAGATAGCACGGCCCCAATTGCGTAGTTGGAAGCGTCCGTGGTTAAATGGAATGGTTTGTTAAAATCAGGGAAAGCTAGCATTTCTGACGACGAAAGAATTGACTTTAAATCGTTGAAAGCTTGCAAAGCTTGTTCATCCAATTCAATGGGGATTCGTTTTGATTGATTCGCCTTGACTTTTGCGAACTCGCCCCGCGTCAAGTTCGTCAGAGGCTTAGCGACCTTAGCATAGTCGCGAATAAACTTCCTGTAGTATGACGTCATACCAAGAAAGCCCTTTAGTTTTTTGACATTTGTGGGAGTGTGAGGAATGGTTATCCCTCACAGACAAAAGGGCATGGAGCGAAAGGGGAAATGTAGACTTCGAAAGGGGAAGTGCGGCGAATTCGCCGCATAAAGGGGAAACAAGGCGGATTCAGGGGAGAGGGGAAATGAATGGGAGTCCAGGGGAATAGCAGCACGACAGACGGCGGAGATGCAGCAAGTAAACGGAAGGATCCGTTAAGTTTGGAGCAGAGGCTAGTTGTCGCAGTCGCTCCAATTGGCTGAGGGGGCGATGTCGCTGGCAATTCTAAGAGCGCTGTTGCTAGGCAGAGGAAAGTGCCGTATGGAAGATCTGGGAGTCTCGAATGTTCTAGAAGGAGACAAGGAGACACCGGGAGACAGCCCGGGAGGGCTATATAAGAGGTCGCTGACGGCATGGGAAGAAAGTCAATGTGAATCGGGATCTAAGCGAGTGCGGAACGAATCGTGAAAGTATAAGTGCGGCGAAACGGAGTATTCCAGGATACGACAGACGGGAAATCGAGTGCGGAATCCTTGCAAGGATACGGAACAGTCCTCGTGGAAGGACTTGAACCAGATATAGGATATCCTAGCGGAAGGATAATCGACAGTCATCAAGAAAGGTAGCTGTGCGCACGTATAGCCTGTGTGTCGAACGCTGATTCGACGTTATAGGCGGTCATACTAGCCAGCGTATCCTTTGAGTCCTTGTAGGACGATAGTAGGGCAGTACGTGGGGGTTGTGCGGAATAGACGAACCTGCGAGTCAAGCGATTGCTTGGACGTGCACGGCGTGTCTTTGGCCAACGAAACCCTGCGAGCACGGCGGTGAGCCGGATAGGAGGCGTACCTTGCGGATTGGCAAGGATACCTCAGATAGGTTTATGCACATGTACCATAGTTATAAGTGAAACATCAAAGTGAAACATCAGAGTGAACAATAAAGTGAACCACGTCGCTGGTGAATAATAGAATAAAGAATCTCTTGTGTTGTTATTGCAAGTCCAATATAAATTTGTTGGAACGATCCTCGATTACCCTGAGCATAGCCTGCATTGGTTTTCGGGTCAAAAAGGACTCGTTACAACTGGCGCCCAACGTGGTCTTGTCAATAACAATACAAAAAGAGTCAAGTAAAAAGTGCGAAAATGGGGAGAGCATGGATCTATCACCTCAAAAAGGAAGAATTGTTACTCCACGCAGAAGAATTCGGTATCGAACTAACCGGCAACGTGGATAATATGAGGAAACAATTTGGAGAGTGGATATTAATCAACGAAGCATGCCCGGAATGGAAAGACAGGATAAAAGCCATGGCGGAAATATATGGTAAGTCACCATTACCAAAAGCCGTACAAGCATTGCTACCTAGAAAAATAGACACCAACCTAGAAGAATTATCATTCCCATACATGGCAGGAGTAAAATCTTCAGGTGAAGAAGCCAAGCAGGAGAAAACAGCAACAGCAACCAGAAAACCAAACAGTAACACAAATGAATGCGCAAAGGTAGCCAAACAAGTCAGGGAATGGGCATTCAGGTTCGACGGAAATACTAAACCGTTAGAGTTCTTAGAACAGGTCGAATGGTCAGCAAAAATGTACGATATTGATCTAGATATGATCCCACGAGCCATGCCAGAATTGCTTAAGGATAAGGCCTTAAACTGGTATCTAGCAAACAACAAGCAATGGACGAAGTGGGAAGAGTTCGGAGAAAGCTTTAAGGCATATTTCCTGCCTAGGGGCTATTTTAGTAAACTAGCTGAAAAGGTTCACCAAAGAAAGCAATACTGGAACGAAGCATTCAAAGACTATATGTTAGAAATGCAAACACTAATGAGGCCACTGCAGTGTACAGAAGTCGAACAATTGGAAATAATCGGAGGAAATTGCACACCAGACCTCCGAGCATTTGTTCGCCCACATCGTATCAAAAATTTAGATACACTGATGCAATTAGCCGACGAATTCGAAGCATTGGAAAGGGATCGGGAAATATTTAAACAAGAGAGCCATGCAGAAAGGAACAAAGCGATGCCTATGGCCACACCGCGGAAGACAGTGGGGGAAGACATATGCAGAAGATGCCAAGAACAAGACAGGCATATGACTCACCGAGGCCCCCAAACACACCAAAGAACAGAACCAGCAAATGATGGAAACGTGAACTTCGTTCAGAACCCAGCACAGGCATGCCGCAGATGCGGACAATCAGGGCATTGGGCACGAGAATGCTCAAACCGTCGACTGACATTCTGCTGGCAATGTGGTCGAATAGGGGTAAGAACATGGGAGTGCTGCAAGCAGTCGGGAAACGCTCAGCGACCTCAGCCTCCAAGGGGCGAGCAGAGGTCGCCAGAGTCTGCCTCGCAAAATTAGTGGGAAGTCTACAGGAAGAGGAAAACCAATTGTCGGCATGGGTGTTGATTGGAGAAGAGAAAATAAAGGCCACAATCGACACAGGGGCTACCGGGAGTTTCGCAAGCTAGGAATTATGCGACAAATTAAAGGCAGTGGGCACAAGAAAACCCACAAAGAAACAAGTACGTTTGGCAGACGGCAGGAACGCGGAAATAGGAACACAACTGAGCGTTCAAATCGTATTCGGCGATCGAAGTACAATCATAGACTTGATGATACTACCGGGAGTGATAGATCATCTTGTGCTAGGTTGGAACTTCTTGCAAGGAGTAGGGGCGGAACTGACATGCGCAGGACATAAAGTGGTCATACCGGCCCGAAGCCGCAGGAACGGATGGTTGGAGGAAAAATTATCAGTCGCAGTCGAAATAGAAGTCAAAGAGGAACATAACGAAGTTATTGATCAATTCCTCAAGCAAGAGTTGGCAGAATTGGCAAAGTTAAAAGGCCCATCAAATATAGCAGTGCACAGGATCACCATGAAGGACGATCGACCAGTCAAACAGAGATATTACCCCAAGAATCCGAAAATGCAGGAAGAAATCAACAAAAAGGTAGACGAATTACTGGAAATGGGGTGCATTGAGCCGTCTAGTAGCCCTTATAGCTCACCTGTGGTCATGGTGAAGAAAAAGAAAACGGGAAAATGGAGATTCTGTGTAGATTTCAGGACAGTCAACGAAAAATCGATAAAGGATGCATACCCGATGCCAAGGATCAACTACATACTGGATCAGCTGAAGGAAGCGTGTTACATAAGTAGTCTGGACTTAAAGGATGGATACTGGCAGATTTACTGTTCCAGGGAAAGGACTATTCCAATGGAAGGTTATGCCATTCGGGTTACATTCAGCATCGGCAACATTTCAGAGAGCACTCGACCAAGTGATTGGCCCAGAAATGATGCCACACGCGTTTGCTTACCAGGATGACATAATAGTGATAGGTCGTACACTAGAAGAACACATGGCAAATCTGAAGGAGGTCTTCCGAAGGTTAAAGAAGGCAAATCTGCGGATAAATGCAGATAAGTGTCAATTCTTTAGAAAAGAATTGCAGTACCTCGGCCATCGGATAACTGGAAAGGGCATATGTACGGATCCAGAAAAGGTGGCAGCGATTGCGGAACTGAAACCACCAGCGAACGTAAAGGAACTACGACAATATTTAGGGGTCGCATCATGGTACAGAAGATTTGTCCCAGACTTTGCAACAATGGTACAGCCATTACATTCGTTGTTAAAGAAAAAGATGAAATGGATATGGACAGATGAGCATCAGAAGGCATTCGAATTAGTAAAAAATAAACTAACTGCAGATCCGGTTTTGACGTGTCCCGATTTTGAACGAATGTTCATACTACAGACAGATGCGAGCGACTATGGTATTGGGGCCGTTCTAACACAAGAAACAGAAGAGGGCGAAAAGGTCATATCATACTCAAGTAGAACGCTTAACCAAGCGGAGAAAAACTATTCGGCCACAGAAAAAGAATGCTTGGCAATAGTTTGGGCAATCCGAAGGCTGAAACCGTACTTAGAGGGATACCACTTCAAGGTAGTTACGGATCACATGGCGTTAAAATGGCTCAACAGTATCGAAAGCCCGACGGGCAGAATAGCTAGATGGGCATTGGAGCTACAGCAATATGACTTCGAAATCGCATATAGAAAAGGCCAATTAAACGTCGTGGCAGATGCACTGTCAAGACAACCGCTAGAGACCTGCAGAAGGGCAAAAGAAAAAGTAATTGCAGAAGTACACAAGGAAGATAAAATTGAGTGCGAATGGATAAAGGAAATGACGAAGAAGGTACTAAATAATCCACAAAAATTTCCAGACTATTTGGCTGAAGGTGGAGAATTGTACCGCCATATTCCACATAGGGCAGGGAACGAAGACGTAGTTTCGTGGAAATTATGTGTTCCTACAGGGTCTAGAGGAAGAGTACTAGGAGAAAACCATGACTCAGCGTCAGCGGGGCACACCGGATCAAGAAGAACCATCGCAAGAATAGCATCAAGGTATTATTGGCCAGGAATGCATAGAGACGTACGAAGGTACGTGAACAGGTGCGAAACATGCCAAAAGTATAAACCAAGCCAACTACAAGCAGCAGGCAAAATGCTCACACAGGTCCCAGAGGAACCATGGGCGACTGTATGCGCAGATTTTGTCGGCCCGCTACCACGATCTAAGCATGGAAATACCATGCTGTTAGTCCTCATAGATCGGTTTTCGAAATGGACAGAACTAATCCCGATGAGAAAAGCAACAGCGGAGTCGTTAAAAAAGGCGTTCAGAGAAAGAATATTGTCAAGATTCGGGGTTCCAAAAGTCGTAATCACGGACAATGGGGTCCAGTTTACAAGTCGGGTTTTTAAGCGATTTTTGGAGGACATAGGAGCCAAACAGCAATTCACAGCTCCATACACTCCACAAGAAAATCCGACTGAACGAGCAAATCGGACCGTGAAGACAATGATTGCACAATTCGCAGGAGAAGAACAAAGAACTTGGGACGAAAAGTGGCCAGAAATAATGTTAGCCGTAAACTCGAGCGTAACAGAGTCGACGGGATATTCGCCGACCTTCATTACACAGGGAAGAGAGCCAAGACTTCCGAAAGCCTTGTATGACGAGGTGACACTAGGAATCGGACAAGAACCACAAAAACCGAATGAAAATGCAACAAAACTGCGAGAATTATTCGAGGTAATTAGAAGGAACCTAGAAAGAGCAGCCCAAGATCAAGCCAGATATTACAATCTGAGACGTCGACCGTGGAAACCTGAGATAGGACAAACAGTATGGGCTAAAGAGCATAACCTGTCAAAAGCAGTGGAAGGATTTGCTGCAAAATTGGCACCCAGATACGGAGGACCTTACGTGATTGTTGGGTTCAAATCCCCAGTAATCTGCAAATTAAGACACAAGAGGGACCAGAGAGAACGTACAGCTCACGTAAGTGAGTTGAAACCACAGGTCGTGGAGGGTCAAAACGAATGATGGAAAATGCGAAAAAGAAATACAAAAGAAACTGATGATTTTCAGTTAAATACGAAAGAAACTGATGATTTTCAGTTGAGTACGAGGGAAACTGATGATTTTCAGTTAAATACGAAAGAAACTGATGATTTTCAGTTGAGTAAGAGGGAAACTGAGGATTTTCAGTTAAAAGGAGGGAAACTGATGATTTTCAGTTAATAAAATGGATACAACTGATGAGTTCAGTTGGATACGGGGAAACTGATGATTTTCAGTTAGAAGGAGGGAAACTGATGATTTTCAGTTAATAGAAGGGAGACAACTGATGATTTCAGTTGAATACGGAGGAAACTGATGATTTTCAGTTAGGTAAAAGAAAAACAAATAATTCTCTCTCAAAAAAGAATTAAAAATAATAATAAAAAAAAAAAATAATATATAAAAAAATTTTTTGCGTCATAGAGAACAAGTCCACCCTAAAACAAATAATTCTCTCTCAAAAAAGAACTAAAAATAATAATAAAAAAAAAAATAATATATAAAAAATTTTTGCGTCATATAGAACAAGTCCACCCTAAAACAAATAATTATCATTAAAACCTGAGGTAGAATAAATAAAAAAAAGGAAAAAAAAAACAAAAAAAAAATAATAAAATAAAAAAAATAATATATAAAAAAAAAAATTTTACGTCATAGAGAAAAGTCCACCCTAACAAAACATTACCCCTGCTAGTGGCTATGCAGCGAAACACGGCGAATTGGCAGAAGAAGGGGAAAAGCAAGGGGCATTGGGAGAGAAAGAGACAAGTAGAGGGGGATAGCGATATAGCTAACTCCAGTTAGGATTACTCTCTGGCTAAAAATCCATGATGGCCACCATGATTCTAACGGAATTCGCAAAAGCTTCAAGGGCATATATAAAGGGCCTCAAGCGCATGGACGGCACCAATCGAGATTTTAAGCCGAAGCATGTCACCGTCAAGCAGACCGAATGTACGCGTAGTGTCGGGGTTCGCCCGACGAGGACGGCGTCTGGCCTGTGGCAGGAAGCGCCTGCCATTCGCAGGAGCGAGGCTGATCCGTCGACCACGGAGTCCGATCCGCATGCCGAGGAGCCCATCGCCGGTGTTGCAGCTACTGGCGTCACCACTGGTGTCGGAGGCGGAAGAGGTGGATAACTTCCTATCACCAATCCCGTCTCCACAACAGCTGGGGGCATGGAGCAGCGCGGAGGACAGTGCTGCGGAGGGGCAAGGAGTCGACTGGGAGACCCAGTTCGGGGTGGCAGAACCAGCCATGCGGTCGGACGAGGAGGCAGCAGCCGGTGGACCACGGTACGAGCCGTTGAGGAGCCCATCTCCGGCCTGGGTACCGGCCAGACCACCCACACCCCATCCCATGGACGAAGTGATAATAATCACGGACTCTGAGGGTGAAGGAGAGCAGGAGAGGGAGCCGGAGCCCGAGCAGCCTCAGCCGCATAGACCCGCACCGCCGACGCGGTCTCAGTGGCAGCACACTTGGGTGACGGAAGGCTGGCGTTACCATCAGGTGACGACAGTGGTGACTTGGTGTGAGCCGGTCCGCGAAGGCACCGGCAGTGGAAGGGATCCACGAAGGAAGGGGAGCAGGCAGTCTGACGCAGTGGTGAGGATGTCACCGTCAGAAGTCGAAGTGCCGCCCACGGCGATGGCTGTGGAAGTGGAGGCGGAGGAGGCGGATGACGAGGAGGAGGAACCGGAGGGACCGAGGGAGTGGCCGATCCCAAGGAGACCAACGCTACAAAGGCAGCAGTCTTGGCCGGAGGAGCAGCTCAAGAACGAAGCTCCACCAAGGCCAACCTTCGTGAGGCAAGCCTCGCAGCAGCACCCACAAAAGGCTGAAGAGGCAAGAAGCGAGATAACCTGGGGGCGATGGCGCTCGTTGGGCCTAGGTGAGTGGCCGCGCGAGGCATTAGTAATGCTGTTGGCCAGGAAAAACCAGCCAAGGAAGAGGTGGTCCCACATTTTGTGGATAGGGGCCACAAGGTACCGCCTAAAGGTACGAGGAGGCAAAGGGGAGGTATGGGTGGAGTGCGGAGCACAGTAAAAAAAAAAAAAAAGGGGAATAGCCGAGGCCAGCGTGAGGTGTGGGTGGACACCACACCTCGTAAAATAAAAAAAAAAATACAACAAAGAAAATAAAAAAAACAGAAAATGAAATGAAATAAAACGCTTTATTTGCGGGGACAAACGCAACGAACAAGCACGGGGAACATACAAGGGTTAAACCGGGAGGGGGCACAACAAGGGGGAACAAAACATAAGTAAAATTAAAAATCACGAATAAAAATAAAAAAAAAAAAAACACACAGCAACAACAGGCGCTATAAAAAAAAAAAACACACACAGCAACAGGCGCTATATAAAAAAAAAAACACAAACAGCAACAACAGGCGCTGCTTGGGGGAAGAAGACGAGGCGTAGCAGGGCAAGGGCATGCCAGCACACATGCATGGCGACATAGGGGGGCATCGGCAGCGCAGCCGCAGTCGGCAGAGGCATCAGGTAATGCTACAGGAAAAGGAGAAAGTGTTAGCATTATATCAAAAAAAAAAAAGGTAAACAAAGAAAGTCTCACCTCTGGAAAAAATATTACCCATGTGCGGTAGGGGATGGGAGATCGTCGATTGGCAGGGGGTCGATTGTTATCGATATAAGGAACGAGGTCGGGTAACGATGGTTACTTGGTATCGTTGCAATTGGGATGGGATGAAAGCCGATAGGTGGTCGATCGATAGATCAAGGGGGCATCGATGGTATTAAGGGCGGGAAATTCAAAAGTGGTTACAAACGAAGACGGAAATGGGACATTTCCGCTTCCCGAAGAAAGAGGGGAGTGTGAGGAATGGTTATCCCTCACAGACAAAAGGGCATGGAGCGAAAGGGGAAATGTAGACTTCGAAAGGGGAAGTGCGGCGAATTCGCCGCATAAAGGGGAAACAAGGCGGATTCAGGGGAGAGGGGAAATGAATGGGAGTCCAGGGGAATAGCAGCACGACAGACGGCGGAGATGCAGCAAGTAAACGGAAGGATCCGTTAAGTTTGGAGCAGAGGCTAGTTGTCGCAGTCGCTCCAATTGGCTGAGGGGGCGATGTCGCTGGCAATTCTAAGAGCGCTGTTGCTAGGCAGAGGGAAGTGCCGTATGGAAGATCTGGGAGTCTCGAATCTTCTAGAAGGAGACAAGGAGACACCGGGAGACAGCCCGGGAGGGCTATATAAGAGGTCGCTAACGGCATGGGAAGAAAGTCAATGTGAATCGGGATCTAAGCGAGTGCGGAACGAATCGTGAAAGTATAAGTGCGGCGAAACGGAGTATTCCAGTATACGACAGACGGGAAATCGAGTGCGGAATCCTTGCAAGGATACGGAACAGTCCTCGTGGAAGGACTTGAACCAGATATAGGATATCCTAGCGGAAGGATAATCGACAGTCATCAAGAAAGGTAGCTGTGCGCACGTATAGCCTGTGTGTAGAACGCTGATTCGACGTTATAGGCGGTCATACTAGCCAGCGTATCCTTTGAGTCCTTGTAGGACGATAGTAGGGCAGTACGTGGGGGTTGTGCGGAATAGACGAACCTGCGAGTCAAGCGATTGCTTGGACGTGCACGGCGTGTCTTTGGCCAACGAAACCCTGCGAGCACGGCGGTGAGCCGGATAGGAGGCGTACCTTGCGGATTGGCAAGGATACCTCAGATAGGTTTATGCACATGTACCATAGTTATAAGTGAAACATCAAAGTGAAACATCAGAGTGAACAATAAAGTGAACCACGTCGCTGGTGAATAATAGAATAAAGAATCTCTTGTGTTGTTATTGCAAGTCCAATATAAATTTGTTGGAACGATCCTCGATTACCCTGAGCATAGCCTGCATTGGTTTTCGGGTCAAAAAGGACTCGTTACAGGAGGCTTCATCTTCATAATAGCCTCAACTTTCTTCTCATCCGCTCTTATACTGTCGGAAGTGACGACGTAGCCCAGGAATTCAACTTGTGTGGACAAAAACTGGGTTTTCTCCAAATTTACTTGGAGCCTCGCCTTTTTAAGTTTGTCAAAAACCAATCGAAGATTCTCCCAATGGCTGTTCAGGTCTTTGCTAAAGACTATTATGTCGTCAATGTAGACGTAGCATATCTTGCCGATATGTTCTCTCAGAACATCGTCAATCATGCGTTGGAAGATTGCGGGGGCGTTCTTTAGTCCAAATGTGAGGCGGAGGAATTCGTATTTCCCGTTCAGGGTAGAAAATGCAGTTTTTGCAATGGCGGATTCCCTCATGTGGAATTGGTGAAATCCTGATGTAAAGTCAAGTGTTGTAAAGTATTTAGCTTCGCCGAGGCTAGCTAAGGTAGAGTCAATGTCTGGAATCGGGTAAGTATCGGATATCGTATAAGCGTTCAACCGTTTAAAATCGATCACCATACGGTACTGCTTATCCCCATTGGGCTTTGGCTTGTTAGGAACCACCCAAACCGGGGAATTGTAAGGGCTTTTCGAACGTCGAATAATACCTTCGTTCAAAAGCTCTTCAATTTGCCTTTCTACCTCCCCCCTCATACTAGCTGGGTAAGGGTAACTTTTGGCATAAATAGGGTCATCTGTTTTAGTGCGTATTTCGGCTTTTATGCTGGTGTCTACTGATTCACCAGGTGACAATGGTTCAAAGATCTTCGAGAACTCGTTGATCAAAGCGCTCAAGGTTTGGTTCACACACTCTGGGTGCTCAACGTTGAGTAGCTGGTAGAGCAAGGGGTACACATCAAGCGGTGATTCCTCCTGTCTACCATAGCCCCTAAGTATTTGAGAGTGTCGTCTCCGATAAAACCATCGAAATCGTTCAATCCGGGGAGAACGTAAAAAGTGATAGTTGTGTTATTACCGATGGGTTTGAAAAATTGGCCCTGGAGGTGTTGCGTGATCTTGACGCCACCCGCAGGGGACCGAACATGAAAAGGGGTGGGAAGTGGGGTGCAACCGGCAGCAATTTTGGGGCTAATAAAGTTCTTGTTTGCGCCGGTGTCTATGAGGAATTGTAGTTTAGCCCCGTCCTTGGTTCCATACTCTAGGTATGGTACACTGGACAGGCATCTGTCATAAAATTTTTTTCCCCTTCGCTTGCGCAACGTATTTCTTCTACAGGGGAATCTCGGCTTATTTCTTGAGACGTGTTCTCGAGCTCATGAACTTCGCCTTCCTGCCCAGGATCCTTGTAATATGGGTCCTGGTGGTTCCGGATAGTATTCGCCTGAGGCGGGACTCGATGGAGATGTGATTGGTTCTAAATGATAGAGTCTTTGGGCTTTACGAAAAGGGTTTAAATTGGAGTTGGCACTCGGACTTCGTTTGGTACCGCCTGACTCCTCTTGACGTGAGTTGAAACCTGACCTGTAACTTTGCCCAGATTGGTTGGATTCATACTTAATAGCTGGTCTCGGTCCCTGAAATCTCTGCATAC
This sequence comes from Lordiphosa magnipectinata, assembly GCA_037044535.1. Classification (NCBI taxonomy): domain Eukaryota; kingdom Metazoa; phylum Arthropoda; class Insecta; order Diptera; family Drosophilidae; genus Lordiphosa; species Lordiphosa magnipectinata. Next base: position 30,945 of record JBAMBO010000348.1, on the reverse strand, counting down.
CCTGAGTGTTCCTGTCTGGATTGTAATTATAAGTCGAGTTCGTCTGTGCCCTGGTATTAAATTGGTGTGAAGGAGGGAACCTCGGTATGTTCATTGGGCGATAGGTTGGGTTGAAGTTTTGTTTAAATGTGGGCCCCGGTTGTGTTAGGTTTTTGGGTCCCACATTCTGCAACTCTAAACAAAGAGAGAACGCTTCCGGTAAATCCTTGGGTTTGCGAATCACTAATAGCCTGGAGGCGTCGCCGCTGAGTCCCCTTATGAAAACATCTAATGCCTTGCCCCTTTGAGCGTCAATTAAAGCGTTCATCACATCTGCAGGGTAGCTCGCACTTTTCAATCTGTTCGTGATAAGTGAAACATGGTTATTGATTTGCATGTAGAAATCTTCCACTTTCCTGTTACTTTGGGTCTTCTGGCTTAGTTCGTACTCTAGAGTACGGACATTTCGTTTGTCAGCATAATACAATGCCAAGACTCGCTTGACCTCCTGCCAGTCGTCGTCCTGCATATTATAAGAAATGAGCGCCAAATCGGCGTTTCCTCTAATCTTTTGCCTAATGTGCACGAGAATGGATCTGTATAGAGGCCTGTCCCTAACGAGTTGGTAATCATTTACTATAGACTGCGCCCTATTAACCCAAGAGATGTACCTGTCGATCTCACCTTCGAATGTCTGGAGTTCCTTGACTTTCTCTTTTCTTGTTTCTTTTTTTTTGAAGTGCAACTAAAGGGAAATGGAAAAGGAAAAAAATCGTTTCACTCACCCTTTTGCACCTCTGTGTGTGTGTTGGTGTAGAGCCGGTTCGAATTCTTACAGGATTCTGAAGTGAAAACATAATTAGTATTTGTCTTTAATTTTTAACTTTTTATTTTTCCCTGGTGCGCTATGTGATTAAAGGGATTTTAATGCAAGTGTTTTTTGTTCTTAACCTAGCTTGTTGATTCGGCACTGGGCGCGGTGGTCCGTATTAATCCGTTTTAGCATTTCGCTTACTAAGGTACGGATGTACACATAATCCACTAGGCAGCTTTTTTTGAATGCCTTCCTCATTCCTTAGCCTTTCTAGTAGACTGCCACACGCCACTTTTTCGTTTAGTCGTTTCTTTGTTTTCACACTTTTTATTTTTATACTCTGTACCGAAGGTACATAGAGTATATTAAGTTTGTGCAAAAGTATGTAACAGGGAGAAGGAATCGTTTCCGACCCTATAAAGTATATATATTCTTGATCAGCATCAACAGCCGATTCGATATAGCCATGTCCGTCTGTCCGTCTGTCCGTCCGTCCGTCTGTCCGTCTGTCTGTCCGTATGAACGAAGAGATCTCAGAGATGGTAAGAGATAGAGGTTTGACATGTATGGGACATATATTTCTTATACTTGCAGGCAGATCAAGTTTATTTTCAATTTTTGCCACGCCCCCGTAATTTGGAAAAAACTTAATATCTCCTACAGTTTTGGAGATAGATCGTTTGTTCCTTCTAGAGATACCTTGTAAATTATTTATCGATTTGTTGAAGGAATGATCAAGATCGGATGAACGATACTCAAGTTATGGGCAAAAAACGGCCAGTTAACACCACCCACCCCCCCCCACCAACAACCTTAAGGTGCGTGGACAAATCGCCGCGGCGGGTTCGCTGACTTTATTTAGTTATTACAATGTTTTGCGCCCGTGGGGAATGCTAGCTCTGAAAGGCGGCATCCCCACCGCGGCGGGTAATTGTATTTCACTCTTGCTTCATTTTTAATTAGTTTTATTTATTTTTGCTTGCACTTGCCACTTATCACAAAACGCCACACAAAAAAATTTTGTTTTTCTTTTATTTCTGCACTTTATTTTTGTGCGAGGGTGTATCCGAAGATACGTAGGTTCCACTTTCGTGAGAAAGTGTAACCCGCTCGGGCGCCAGTTATGGCCGGTCATGGCCAGTGAGAGAATAACCCTCTGATATTACCTGATTATTATGATTTCCATTATAATTCCATTAATTTCCAATAGTTCAACGTTACAAAGTACTTTATTAATAGGACAAGTTGTGTGCGTTCGAGTTGGGGGTACCAATAGAATTAAATCTAACTTATTCTACAAGTGGTCGGTTGACCAAGCCGCTGCCCAAGAGTCCCGCGGCGTCGGCACATTTCGGTGCCGGCAGAGCAGGAAGAATCCCGTGGCGTCAGCATATTTCGGTGCCGGCAGAGTGCAGCGGATATTGTGCAACCGCCAGCGGCGGTTGTATTTGGTCCGCCACTTTGTTGTTGTAATCGGACGCTAGCGCTGCAGTTTCACTTAGGTTGGTCGAGGGGTGGGGGGTGCATGACGAGTGAGCGTGGTTTTAGCTGAGACAGCTAACGGACGGTCAGCGCCCTTCCGTTGCTATGTTGCTGTTGCTGCTGGTATGGGAGTTGTGGATGTCGTGCGAAAGGGTGAAGGGGAGGGGGCGCTGGCTGGTGGTAACTTATATTATTCAATGTGGTTGAGTCCATGCAACTTCTTAGCGGATTCATTATAAATTTTACTCAACTTCTGACCAAAACTACGATGCGCTCTGCAAAGGTATAAAAAACCGAAACTGTACCGGTATCAACGTTTCGGTTTCGGGGCGGAGCTATCGGTTCCAATAATAAGGGGAAACGGTTTTCAGTTCTAAAAAAAAAATTTGTATTGATTCCGGTACGTGATTTGAAATGGTTTATTTCGGTTGACGGTTCCGGTATTAAGGCCTGATCTTAATAGTTAATCTATAGACTGTACTTCACAGGATCATTTCTGTAGTCACTTACTTTCTTACTAAATAGCGGCCTCAGTAAGTTAAAAATGGATTTAAAAAAAAAATTCAGACCCTAGAAACTCTGTAAATTTACCTGATATGTCTTTACAAAACTTTGAAAATAATTGCCGGATTGACTGTGTACTTAAATATAAGTACATCGAACAATCTGTACAATCTGACGTGACGTGACGTTTGTACAAAAAAATGTTTTAAATATATGAAAATATGAAGTATGAAGTTTTACAAAAGATTTCTTTGTATTTGCGTTAAACACTAAGGCACTAAGCACTAAGAAGCACTAAAATTGGGAAAAACAATGACATCAATCGGCCATAAGGACTTTAAGATATAAGCAAAAATACATAAAAAAATATAAATTGCTGGCGTGACGTTACAAAAAACGGAAGATTATAAGATTGCCATTACATACGCTCAGTTTGATTGATTTCCTATGAAAATATGATAAGACCTGGTGTTTTTAAGTAATTTTAAGTTTTTGGTCTTTGTGGACTTTTCTATGGAATTGCCCATGTTTATGAAATCTTGTTGTTTTAATCACATTCAAACTCTACTCTAGCATACTCTACATCCTCAAGCTGATTCTGTTCATCTTCAGAGTACATTTCGTCGCTACTTTCTGTCTGCTTGTTGGAACAACGATTCACATACACCCTATCTATGAATTTGCGTTGGAATGCAGCTCTACGATTCTTGCGTTCATCATCAAGTACATGGATTTTATCAAGATTCGGTTTCATGAATCTATAGGTGCTGAAATCCATGGCGTATGCACATACAATCGCCTTGTACAAGCTAATATAGACGGTTCGACCGCGCACATGATGACAAAGTCCTTGATACATCCCAACTAGTTTTAAGAAGAACTGTTGGATGACTTCACTTGTGGGGGAAACGGCACGAAAGCTTAGACAGTCCTGCCGTAGGAAAGCTTTGTACGACAGACCATCATCGGGCAGAGTAACCTGAAACTCAAGGGTACGCATGGTTTGATAGTAGGTGACTTCGGGTCGCCGAATGTTTGGTTGTAGTTCGCTGGGAATACATATATGATGACTTGAAGCGGTGGTGGTCTGTCGAGTAGGCTTCCGAATCTTCTTTTTTGAAGTGGTAGACGAAATAGGAGGGTTGGGAGCATCTTGATTAAGTTAATCAGCGGAACTTTTCATTGATTCGAATTGCCCTCCCGACTCGAAATGTTCCTCTTGATCGAGTAATGCACACCTCATCATGCAATTGTAAAACTCTTCAATGCCATCCACAGGGGTGTTTGGTTCGCTATGTTGTTTGGTGTTGGAGTTGCTACCCTCTGTCCGCTGTTCACTCTCTAAATCAGGGGTGCCCAGCCCCATTGCTCCCATGGCTCCTTTGTTTTTGTAATTGGCTCCGAAGCATAGGCAAGCAAATGCGTATATGTACACGGCTATCGGCATGCGCCAATGCTAATTGCAAAAACAATTTTTCACTTTCGTTTTCTTATCTCTATTCTTCATCTGCATTTGAGCAAGGTAACTGAACTTGCATGTGGTTGTTGTTGGGTCATAAATTTTCATGAACATTTTGTTGTTGCTTTGGCGACGTGCATCCACTTGAAGAAATTGTATTATGTTATTGCATTGTCGGCGCGTCATTTGACAAGTAAACATCACGTGGCATTTAAATTTAAATTAAATAGTGAATCATGGATCGCTGGACGCAACATTTGTTCGAACGAAATTTCAAATGTCAATTTCAATGCATTATTTGCAAGATTTTAGTGGAAGAATTCAAGAATGCCAAAAGGCATTATAACAACTATCATAACCATGAAGACACAGCTTCCATTGCAGAACTACGTGTAGAGTTCACGGCTTATGATGCGGAACAAATTATTAAGTATATGGATGAAAATAATGAATACATTAGTGAACGATATTTAAAAATATATTCGCAAACATTTTCAACGCATTCTGCTTCGCTCAAGGCATCCTATGTGGCAAGCCTAAACAGTGCCAAGCATTGTAAATCATTTTCTGATGGCGAGTTCATAAAAAGTGTGTGTAAAGAAATACTAATGTGCTTTGGTGATAGTGGTGTTGAGTTAGCAAAGTCAATCAATTCAGTTTCCTTATCTAGGAACACAGTAACCCGTAGAATTGACGATATGCATATTTATTTAGACTCATTGTTAAAAAATAAAATTAAGTGCTGCTCTTTTTTTTCTCTGGCACTGGATGAATCTACAGATATTTCCGATACAAGTCAACTTATTTTAGCTGTCAGAATGGTTGACAAGTTCTGTAATATTGATGAAGAGATTCTAGCCGTGATTCCCCTTTTGGGAAATACGAGAGGTATTGATGTATTCAATGCAGTGCAAGGAAGACTGTCCTTAACTGAAGAGGTGAACAAACTGTCAGCCGTTTGCACAGACGGCGCACCTGCTATGATAGGTAAAAAGGATGGCTTTATAGGGCAATTACGTAAATCGGGAACACAGGTGCCATTATACATCAAGAGGCATTGTGCGCTGAGTGGACAAAAAGTGTTGAAACTATGCAGATTGTCACTAAATTAGTTAATAAAATCAGGGGTGGCCAGAATGCACTTAATCATCGGAAACTGAGAAAATTCTTAGAAGAGTGTAAAAGTGAACATGGGGATCTTATAATGTTTACTGAGGTGAGGTGGCTTTCTAGAGGAAAGTGCCTTGAGAGGTTTTTTAAAATACGCAAGGAAATTGTACAATTTGTTGAATTAGAATTGCCAACTTCTGAGTTTTTATCTCAAATAAAATGTGAAGAATTTAATGTTAATCTCGGTTTTTTTACTGATTTTATATTACACCTCAATAACCTCAACACATAACTTCAGGGACAGAATCGGTCCATTTTTGATTTATTAAGTTCGGTTGATGGATTTATAAAAAAAATTGACTTTTTCATTATTGATTTGAATGTAAGCAAACTGTTTTTTTTTCACATTTAAAAGAAATTTTTGACGAATTTAGTATTTTGACATATAACTTTCAGTTTATATACAATATTTAAAAGATTTGAAAACAAGTTTTGAAAGCAGGTTTAAAGATTTTCAATGGATACGAGAAATGACGCAAGTTTTTTCTATGCCAATGACCTGCAATATACATGAGCAGAAGCCACACCTTCAGTTAGAGCTTTGCGACTTACAAACTGACTATGAACTCAAAACCACACACTTAAAGGGCATTGAGTTTTGGAAAATTGTAAATGAAAATAAATATCCTCGGTTAAAGAACGAAATTTTGAAAGTCCTTTCCATTTTTGGAAGCACATATATTTGTGAATCGTCTTTTTCGACTTTAAAATTCATTAAGAACCAATATAGAAATCAATTATCCAATATTCACTTGGAAGCTCTATTGAAATTAGCTTTAACTCGAACAACTATTGATGTTGATAAAGTAATAAACTATGTACAAAGTTAAAAATATCATCCATATTCATGTGCATAAATTTTATATTTTCATTGTTATTTCATAATTGTCTTTATTATAAAAATGTATCTCCCTAATTTTTTCAGTGTATCCTTTGAAATAAAAAAAAAAAATTCTTTACGAGTGTTGGTGTTTTCTTTTGAATGTATTGAAATTTGCTCCGTCGTAAGCAGCGTTTGGGCGCCCCTGCTCTAAATCTTGGTGTTTCTGAGTGTTTAGGCTCTTTTGGAAGTTGTTGGAAACTAGTTTCTGTGTTTCCCAACCGACTTTATTCTGTTTTCGCTCCTTTTCCATACGCAATTGATTCTCCTTGCCCATCTCACGACTCAACTCTATCAACTTACGACATCTGCCGGGTAGAACAGGGGGAGCAGTGGTAACCTGCACCTCTTTCGGTATATCCTGAAGCTCCTTGTACGTCTGGCTAATGTGCTGCGCGAAGCATCCAAGTATCTTCTTCTCAACCTGCTCACTTATTTTAGCCAGCTTTGCCTCGAGAAGCGTGTTACTAATGCTCAGGTGACGCACATGCACCTTAAACTGCTCTGCATAGACCATGACAACCAAATCCTGAACAAACATTGTGTGCGACATGGCAAATCTCAAGTTGCCCTGCAAAAAATACTGCTGAGGCAAATCCGCTAGCCAGGACTCCACCCGGCGGGCATCTTCCTCATTCCAGCTGCGCTCGCCTGTGTATGGAATCAGACCCATCACGCGCAAATCTACAGCCAAAGGTGGCTTATTGCTGAATTCCAAGGGACATTCATAGAGTTCATCACTTCGGGCGAAAAAGCGACGGGTATCCACATCCAGAGCTCGAACTTCAGGAACTGCATGGGCGGACAGGGCAATTTCTCCCAGTGCCCTCCAGGAGGCAGATGCTCTCGCAAGCGCACACAAAAATGGACGGGCGAGTAAACGCGCACCAGTTGTACCTTGATATCACCCTGGCAGGGCACACCCTCACTCGGCAGACGGTCTAGCTCCACCAGCTGATGACGATTCTCGCACATGGTATCTCCACAGGCGTCCATAGAGAGTAATAGAGGGCACAAAGCGGGCTCATTGGATTTCTCTTTCGCCAATTCATGGCGTATGCGCTGAGCAACTTGTACAACGTGATGATCCACCGGCTGATGCGTTTGCAGTAAATCGACCAAGCGTGGCAACTGCTTTTGGTTGCCCTCATCTAGCAGAACCAAGGAGTGCAGTCGTACGGGAATTTCGGCAGGCGAAGAGTTCTGAAAATGGTTGGGTAAATTGTCGGCCAACGCCAAATGACGCAGCTTGAACTTTCTCCAGCTTTGACTCATGCCGTAGTGTATTAAAGTGTAGGCATTGCGTATCTCCAACTCGGGGCAGTTATCTGTGCAGAGGATTATGGCCTCTCTGGTGACCTGCTTCCACTGGTGGACCTGCTCCTGTGCCTCCAAGTCAGCGGCTTGATAATACGGCAAACATTTAAAGCCATTCTGCTCCAGAGACAGCACTAGACGGCTTACCTCCCCATCCGTTTGACAGTATATTAAAGTGCGATACTGGTTGAGAGGGCGTTGCTTTAATACTTCAAAAAGCTCGCCTAGCTTGCCCTCTTGCTTGACGAAGGCGATTCTTATTCGGGTGCCACCGTATAGAGCCGCCTCCAAAATGTCCCCAAATATGATCATAGGATGACGGTTGAAACTTAACAGTTTGTGGCTTAATGCTTTATCATAGGATTCACTAACCATCACTAGTTGAGGGCGCTGCTCCAATTGTCTGATCAGCCCGTGCAATATCTGATGAGCCCTTTGCACTTGCTCCGGCAGCATCAGATCCACATGATCAAAGACCACGTAACGCAGATGAGAGAATTTCACCAATTCCCCCATCTTCTCAGCTTCCCACAGCCACACAAATTGAGCCGGTGTGGCCACCAGACAGCCCACTCCGTTGAGTAATCTGAGAAAGAAGTCCGCCGATAGCGATGAAGGCACTGTTAGCGTCAAAGTAAGCCACTCTTCATCGCGTGCCTTACGCAGAAAGGAGCTGCATAAGTAAGTCAGCTGCTGCACATGCTGTACATCTGGCACCAGCACCAAAGCCACAGGTCCCTGCTGATCCACATAAGGGTTTGTCGAACGCTGTCGCCGCTTGTCCACCAGAAAACGGCACACGGACTCGCACAGGGGTGGCACATAGCTTAGCGTACGTCCACTACCAGGTGCACTCACTATAACAACGCCATGCTCCGGGCCCTGGCACAAACGTGGCCAGGCATAGCTTTGCAGACGCTGCAACCGATTTAAGCCCATTGCACGCATTTTGGCCAGTATGTGGGGTAGAAAGGCAACCTCTCCAAATTGTCGGGCGGGACGCAAATTGTTATTTAGCGAATGGGCCACCACATACTCAGAGCAATTAGAGGCCACCAAAGGTTGGGCCAGCGACGCGTAGGGAGAACTTTCCTGAATCTCATAGTCGTCGGATGTTTCCTTGGCCTCTAGGCTGACACTGCAGGTATGCGCCAACGAGTTGCTATTGTTGTTGCTGTCCAGTAACAGCATTTTTTCAGACTCCATAACGCACCTGCACGCTGTTATTTTCGGAAAGTTGGCGATACTTGTGCAAAGCATCCGCCAACTTAAGAGATGTGTGTTTGTCTTACGTTATCGATACATCGATAAGTCGTTCAAGGCAAGCTTTTAAAATATAATTAGGGAGCTCGCGAATTGCATTCACATTTGATCACTGTAGGGTCTATCGTGACCCTATGGTAACGATATCATTTATTAAGTACAGTTATTACGGTGAACCGCTTATGCCATTAAATATCTGTCAACTCTAGATCCACCGCCACCATTTAGGCCATCATCATTTCGTACACAAATTCAAGACGCCTGTCAATTTGGTAAATCGCCCAAGGCAAAAAAGTTCCAGTTAGTAAACAAGAAAAGTTGTTATGAACCGAGCTTCTTTCCCGGGTCCAACTATCGGTCGCCGGCTAGCTTACGGCTGACTCAGGGATGAGTACGACCTCGATAGCTGGACTGGTCGGCTAACAACCAAAAATTTATATATTTTCAGATGCCTGTCACGGCTTACACACTAAACACGAATACTAGGCAAAAATAGCTAGAACTATTTGCCAGAATATTACCCGCCCTATCAAAGGTTGACTTACAAAAATCGGACAACCCCCTTAACTCTCAGACACCAATCTTCAGAACGCCACCTCACCCCCTAGGAGAAATTTACACTAACATATTCTTTTCACTCTCAAATACAAATATTATCTAACGATCCACTAACAACTATAGACATATTCATCATGTCTCCTAACCAGGGTACCTCTGGGACGAATACACAACGAATAATAAATATACATATAAATGGGATTAATAAATTAAATTAAGGGAATAAATTAGATAAATAATTAAATACTTGAGCTCCCTACTGCCATGTCTGGCTTTTATTTGGCTTTTAATTAAGTATAAAAGCTTGGGTACCCAGAGGTGGGTGGCCAATTTCTCCTCCAAAAATTGGATCCTCTGGGCGGCCAAATCCGAGAATTACCGATATAGAGACTTAGCTAATTTTTCAACTTGAAATGTAATTTTCGGCTGGGCTACGTGCATTCTGCTTAAGAGCTAGGCAATGACTCTTAAAAAACTTTAGACCCCTCTTCTTACTCTAAGCCACTATTCGCCCAGGACGGTAACAATTTCAAATTTTGAGCCGCTTGTAACGAATTACGTACGGGCTGTCTTTTCGGCTTTGGAGGCAACTGGCACGCTTTAAAATCCGGCTAAGTCTCGTCGGCTTGGGGTGGATATGTTGCTGCCTTCCAAGCATTGCCCTAATCATATTACTCTAATATATTAGTGAGCGTGCTTGCGACATTAAAAGACTTTATTCTAACCGGAAGAGAACAAATAAATCAAACACAAACATACACTCTTACACTTTCGCTTTTACAGCCACGGTTGTTGTTGTGGTTGCTTTGGCCCTCCCTTCCTTGACCGTTCGCTCCTAATACTAGTAAATTCTGTGAACGATCCCATTTTCATCCTTTTCACAGGGGCAGCGTCAGCATGAGTTCAACAAAAAGGATTTAGTTACGATACATTATAAAAATTTATTGACTTAAAACTGACAAAAATAATGTGTGAGTACACATGTAAAAATACTGCGGACTATTATATGCGTAAAAGGCTATTATTAAAATCTAATCCACTAAAGGTTTCTTAAACTTAAACAAGCAAAATTTAGGTTGACAAACAAAACTCGATCATCTGATACGTGTATGTGTATGGGTGCCTGTAACTCCGCTAGACATAAATATGTGCTGAATAATGCAACAACAAACTAAAAAAACAACCACCGCTTAATACAGCGGTTAAGCGCAGGCGCGCAGAAGCATCAGAACGCGCGCTTGTCTGCTGATTCACTTGACTAAGAAGAGTGGAGGAGGGGACTCCTAGCAGGCTAGACAAAGCAACGGGGATTTTGTTGTTTTCCTTTTTTTTTTTTGAATTTTCGTTTCTTTTCTTTCGCAATCGAACGTTAATGTTTTATGGTTTTAGCAATGCCAACATAAGGGTTTAAGAAAAAATATTCAAATATGGGTTTAAAATATGGCTGTGCATTTAAATAAGGTATAATAAAAATATGGTGTTCAGACTTACGTTTGGTTCTCCACAGATGAAAGCGCTCCCATTGCAGTTACCGCTGTGAAGCAAAAATTCATTTAAATGCACACTGCCTTGCCTTTAACACAAAAAAAACAAAACAAAAATCCTTTGCTTCTGCTGCACTGCCTAATATCTCTTTGAACACTTCACCCTTTCACAGGTTACTGGGCAGCAGCATGCAGATTCTCACACTCACACACGTTTAGCAAAAAAAAATATTTAAAACGACAAAAAAGAATTTAAATTATTGCTACCACAATTTGATCATATGTAATCACTTTTATCTACTTGAGCTTTAACAAATTTACGTTGCAGTGGCGTTAACTTCGCGCTCGTCCGAAACTACCGACAGCAACACGAGACACAAGGTGACTAAAATATTCTAATTTTCTGCCTAAGCTTTGGGCAATTGAGGCGTTTGCTAAATCTTCTGCTAGCAGATAGTGCGCTCTTCAAACGCGCTTTGCAGTCACTGCAGGTTGAGGGAATGGCTTCTGGCGCACTTTGTTTCTGGCAGAGGAGATGGGAAACACCCTTCCTGGCATCAGTTTTGGCAGCCAAAAGCTTATGCTTTAAATGACGCCAAATCCTCCTGTAAGGGCAAAGGAAAATTTGCCTCATGAGCCTCATTATGTCAATGCCATTTTTCTTTCCAGCAAGTAATAAAACCCCAGTTTTGCTTCAACTCACCTTGCTGGATCTGGCGTCACAAGTAATAAATTTACGCGCGTTTAAGCTGCTTTACACAAGCGCTTTGACGGACACTTGAACAGTTGTCACTTAGATGTAAAACTTTGAGAATTTTATTTTAGGTTTTCTGAGTGATGCAGGTTTAATTTGAAACAAATTGACTTTCCACCGCTAATTGCTTTTTCTGAGTGCTTGTGGATGCGAGCCTCTTCGCCCACGAAACCTCGGTGACGCCGCAGCACAGCATCTCACCACTTCGCCATTGAGCTGAGGGCAGCTAGACTCTGTCTCGCCTTACCTTTCCTTTTCCCACTTGTGGGCGCATTGCCTTGGCAACAACGGAATTCAAATCCCAACCCACTCTGCATCCGAACGTGCACCCACACACCGATCCTGATCGAGCACTCATACGGCCGTCCTAACTGACCACCCATACTAACGCTTTCCACACGTATAAGAGCTCTTTTCGCTGTGAAGCTTATGTCGCTCAGAGAGAGCTACTTAACAGCTATGCGTGTGTGTATCGCTAACATGCCTCTGTTATTCGCATGCTAAAGATGTATCTACATAATAGCTACAAGCGCCCTTACACGCTCACTCCCTGAACCTTCGGTACTAGTGAACCAACACGACCCAATAAGCCCCTCGTGCGCAGCACTGGTTCCAATCTCGCTTATCGGCGGCTTGTGTATCGATTAACATTGAGATCAAAACAAACATATCGGGTCTTAGCTTAATACCAGCACATAACAGCACACTCCGGTTTCCGAATGGATGATGAAACAGGAGTGAAAAATGTGCTGTTCGGTCTGTCGCTTAGGATTCTCACATCGCTCCTCTTAGGATCATCTCCGGATTCCTGCCCAACGTAGGCCATCGTCCACGCGTTGAGATCTAAGCTGATGAGTAGGTATGTGTGTGTGTGTGTGTTTTAGCTTTTCCACTAAAGGAGTTAGCCGGGCAATAAATAACACTCCGACTTCTCTTAATTCCATCCTGGTAGAACAAATCCTGAACTCTATTTTCTGGTTGGCTTTGGTTCGAAGCTTGGTTTGAGCTTGTTCACGGGATAAAGGTGACGGTAATCTTCTCGACATGGTTCAACTCACTATTCTATACCTTTTTACATCTTCCTTGTAGACTCTTGCACTTCTGGAGGTCTGCCCCTGGGCGGCACGTATGAGGAGACTCCAACACCATTCTGAGATTGGCCCTCTGGCAACCTCACGATAGGCCTCCCATGTGACCGCCGTTGCCGGCGATGATGCGTAGGTTGACTCTGTGAGGAGCCATCTTGATGTTTCTGTGGCGTATTGTGAACGTGGTGCCACTGTCAGTTCAACCTCGGATTTGTCCTTATCCCGCACCAAACCCTTGACACTGGGATGTTGCTGCACTGGCTGCTGAAGTGTGGAATTGACCTGTGCCGATGCTGCATCCACATTGGACTCACTAAAACCACTGGCAGTACACACACTTTCCTGGTTGCGTTTGCTAAGATCAGCGGACTGTTTCGCCGTGCGCTGGTCCGCCAATCCGGTGAGCCTGCACTCATAGACACTGATGTCAGTGGTTATAAGTTGAGTCAGGCTGAGCTGAACTGTTGGCAGATCGTTCCTTCTGACCATCTCTTCCTCCTGGGCGGACGGATACATAGGCGTTTCGCGCTTCTTGGTATCGTGCTTTGAGCTTTTCTGGGTGTACGCGGGTGTCTCAATCTGACTGACAACACCATTTTCCCTTTCAGGAATCTTTAAATTTCAGTCCACACGATCATTTAAATGAATTTGCATTTCCTTGCTCCTTGCAGCTTGGGCCTCTTTGATCGTTGCTGACACTTCCTGCATAAATGCCAGCTTATCCTGCCGAATCCGCGCTTTAACGAACGTTTCGTGCGCCTGAAACAGAGCCACATTGATCGCTGAAGGAATGATTGGCTCCGCAGCATGCCCGTTAACAGCTTCTTGTTTGCTGGACACACTATGCTGCCCGCTAACAGCTACGGGAGCTGTCCAAGTCTCTCTGGCATATCCTGTTCCGCCATTTTCTCCGATCCCAAAATATCTTTCATCCTTGTCCATCATATTGAGGCTATCAAATATGTCGTACTCGTGCGATTTTGGCCTGCCTGTGTATTTGCCTTCTGGTAATGCTCACAAGTGGTTACTGCAGTCATTAATTCTGCCTCTAGCTTACTCAAAACTGATCTCCTAGTCGTTCCGTCAAAATATTGTTCTCCTCTCTTTTTCTAATTCCTTAAAATATATAACTTTTTATTATACCCTTGTAAAGGGTATATTAAAATTGTCCAGATGTTTGTAACGCATAGAAGGAAGCATCTCCGACCACATAAAGTATATCTTGATCAGCATGACGAGCTGAGTTTATATAGCCATGTCCGTCTGTTTCTTTGCTATCTCCTCCGTCGCACTAATTTCAGCCATATTTCCAATAAATACAAAAAAAAAACACCGCGCGCGACAACCCATTGTTTGTGAAGAAATTTTACGAGACAATTAAAACTTAAACTTAATTATTGTTAACAATGACTGATCAGTCTCTAAATAATGAAGGGAATAAAGATTTACCGCTGATCTTCAATGGAACATTTTTCAACCCGAATGGGAAATGTCAACTCTGTATAAATAAAACTATAAAGTTTGATGAGAAATCTACTGGAAATTTACACAAGCATTTGAAGGTAAGTACCTACACAATATGTATATGTACAATGTACATACATATGTGGACAAAAAATTTTAATGTTTACAAACATACACACATATTTATGTACATATGATCGAATTTTTTTACACCAAATTGCCGATACATACATACATTTATGTGCATAAACTTGTTTGTATTCCAGTCTATAGCAGCAGTTTCTTGCGAATTTGTATACGCAAACAATGTTGTTAATATATCATATATTTCAATTTCACCCCAATAGTTACTCTTCCTACCAATCAATGAGAGTCAAAGTATCTAAAGTTTCGAGTAACTCAACTAAGGAATCAGCAGGAGACATATTCAAGAGTCCCAGTATCTTGAATTCCATCCAGGTATGAGAATTGAATGCATTACTAAATTCATTATAACAAATGTAACTAAATTATTCTATTACAGCTAAATGAACGTATTTGCGATTACATTATAGCCGAGATGTTGCCGCTCTGCCATGTTGAAAAGAAAAGTTTCAGGGACCTGTTTGTGGCTTTAACTAGACGTCCGGTAAAAATTCCCTGTTTAAAAACTATATGCTCTATGCAAGAGGAAGGCGTACTATAAGAAAAATGTAGGCAATATTTTTGAAAATACTAATTTTATCTGTACGACTGCCGATATTTGGAGTTGCAATAACAAAAGTTACTTTGGTGTAACCGGCCACTACATAGATAGCAATCTAAATCGTCATTCTCTCGTGCTCGCATATAAGCGTGTGCGATTTTCCCACACACATGAGGTAATTGCTACTGTATTAGCTGAAGTTCATGCCAAATACGGACTTTGCGATACGCAAATATATGGAACAGTTACCGATAATGCATCCAACTTCTGTAAAGCATTTAAAGTGTACAGTTTTGAAGGAACAAACGTGAAGCCTGAATTTTTAGAAGTGTCTGATTTAAAGGTAATAGAGCTGGATAGTTCAGCTGATCTTGAAATTTCTTTGCTAAAGCACTTAAGATGCGCATCACATACTTTGAACTTAATTGTCACGAAAGATGCTGAACAGGCTCTACTAAACACATCATTCAAACGATTGTACAATTCCTCCTTCCTTCTGGAATGCTGTTAGCAGATCCACAGTAGCTGCAGATGAAGTTGAGAAAATTTGTAAGCTTAAATTAATAGCTCCTTGCGCCACAAGATGGAACAGTTTTCATGACAGTATTCAACGAATTTTGGAACTAAAACACAATTTGAAAAGTTTAAAACAACCATTATTTACAAATACAGAAATTGATTTTTTACAAGAATTGTGTAGTGTCACTGAAATATTCGCTAAGGCTATTGATCTTTGCAGGGCGAATCCCGTTGTTACTTAGGATTTTTGCTGCCCACTTTAATTAAAGTAATACACAAACTTGACTGTTTGAATAATTTGAAATATTGTGATCCACTTAAAGATGCTCCTAAAAAAGGAGTTTCGAAACGATTTTCTTTTATTGAAAACTTGACTTCAAGCGAGGCAAAGACTTATGTTTTTTCCACTATGGCACTTCCAAAATTTAAATTGTTGTTAAAATTCTAATATTGAAATGGAAGTCTTCAGTTATCTTGCAGATAGTAGCAAGTTTTTAGAATCTATACTTAAGTATAAAAATATTTGTTATGTTTTTTATAAGTATAATACCATTTTGCCTTGCTCAGCCCCAGTTGAAAAAATATTTAGCTGTGGGGGCCAAATACACCAAAAATAAACAGACTACACTAAGGAAAAACTAGAACGAATAATTTGAGTACGAACGCTCTTGAAAAAAAAATTAGTCGCTCTTGAATTTTCAAGAATTTCGCTCTTGGAATCGTGATAAATTCGTTCTAAACGTTCTCAATTTGGTTTTTTATAGGCAAGGGGGGTGAGGGCAACTTAACTTTGAGAGAGTAGCGTTGGAGTCGCTCTCGCAGAGAGTGAGGGCGCATGCGCAGTTGGTCGTTGAGAGCAAGGCGTATTTAATAAGGTGGCAGCAGCGTCGACGTCGCGTTGCCTTACGAAAAATGAGAGAAAGAGAGCGAGAGCAAGAGAGTAATAAACTCAAAGAAATTTGTTGTCGCATACACATGTATACACACACACATATGAATTTTTCGAAACCGTAAGGCAACAGCACGTCGACGCTTCTGCCACCTTATTAAATACGCCTTGGTTGAGAGAATGAGAGCGCAGAGACTGAGAGCGCATGCGCAGTTTGTTGTTGTGCGATGCGTACGAAAGCGTTCATTTATAAGTGTGATTTCGTCGCGTCGTCTGGCTTAAGGAAGTTAGCTGACCTCGTTAAGCTGCCCGTCGCCTGTGTGTGTTTCAGTCTTTCGAGGTACCGTGTTCAAGTCCCAGAAGAGTAAAAAAAAAAAAAATCTCTGTGGTTATCTCAAAATCAATCACTGTTTAAAACAAAGTTTGGTGGGTGGTGGTGGTTGGGGTGTTGGTGTGGTTGATTTGATAATGGTGCGTGGGACCGGGGGAGGGGGACGAGACGCGGACCACCACGTCGGTCAGGTCGGGTCGGTCGTGTCTCTCCCACCCCCCACCCCAAATATTATTTTTAATTTTTTTATTTTGAGAATTATTCGTTCTTGAATCAAGTACTGAAACTCTTGAATCAATAATTATTCATACTTGGATCAAGAGCTGAAACTCTTGAATCAGGAATGTCGGGATCAAAAATTCACTCTTGAATCAAGAATTTCGCTCTTGGATCAAGAATTTTCACTCTCACCGTACTTTTGAGAACGAATGCTCTTGATTCAAGAGCGAAATTCTCTATTTTTTCTCTGAGTGTAGATGACGAAATATTTGAAACTCTTGTAATGTTAAAAAAGCAAGATAGTACATATATAAGAAACATTTAAATAATAAAAAATCAAGATAGTATATAAGAAACATTTTAATAATATAACATCATCTGAAATCAAAATGTTCCATTATTAAACCTTATAATCGGATTTAAGCCCTTAAAGTAAGAAAATTAAGTCATGCTTTGAAAATACTGGAACTATATCAGTTGATCATATAATATAATAGAACCTTGTCTGAATCATTTACAAAAAATACGTCTAGTAAAGTGTCAGATGTGTTTGTGTAATGTGTAGGTATACTTGAGTTGACTAAATCCATATGCATCGAAGTCATTACATCTGCTAAGTTTCGTTCAGTTAACATATTACTATTCAGGTCTCCAGCTATTATAATGTCAGTTAAGTCCAAAGATAGGTCGATATTACATTAATTACTTCTGTGTAGTCAGTATAACGATTTGGTCTGTAAAGGCAGCCAATTAGCATTTTAATTTCATTATTAAGTCCCATTATCTGAATGAAAAGATACTCAATTGCTCTATCGGGTGGGTGATTACAGATTACTTTATAATTTAGCTTTTTTCGGACATAGGCATGGCCTTCACGATCAGAACGATATACATCAAACCCATTACACAAAAATAACTTGTCACTTAGTTGAGGGACAAACCACGTTTCAGACACACAAATAACATCTACATTTGACTTCACAAACAAATACCTAAATTCTTCTATTTTTATACTCTGTACCAAAGGTACACAGAGTATATTAAGTTTGTGCAAAAGTATGTAAGAGGGAGAAGGAATCGTTTCCGACCCTATAAAGTATATATATTCTTGATCAGCATTAACAGCCGAGTCGATATAGCCATGTCCGTCTGTCTGTCTGTCCGTCTGTCCATCCGTCCGTATGAACGAAGAGATCTCAGAGATGGTAAGAGATAGAGGTTTGACATGTATGGGACATATATTTCTTATACTTACAGGCAGATCAAGTTTATTTTCAATTTTTGATACGCACCCTCCCGCCCCCGCAATTTGGAAAAAACGTGTATCTTCCACAGTTTTGATGATAGATAGATGGTTCGTACCTTCTAGAGATATCTAGTAATCAAAATTATTTATTATTATATATATATATATTATTTGCTGAAGGAATGATAAAGATCGGATGAACGATACTCGAGTTATGAGCAAAAAACAGCCAGTTAACACCGACCACCCCCCCACCCATAACCACAGCAACATACCATAACCGTTCAACACAGGCAATCTTAGTACGAGAGAGAGAGAGAAACTTAGAGAGCGCACGGCGTTGTACGCTCTAATAGTTTCTCTCTCTCTCACTAAGATTGCTTGTATTGAACGGAACGTTGTTGTTATGGGTGGGGTGGGTGGTAGGTGTTAACTGGCCGTTTGACTCGTGAGCAAATGCGCGTGTAAGGCTACAGAGTATGTTATAGTCGGGCTTGACCGACTTTCTTTCTTGTTTTGAGCCGACTCTGTGCATTTATGTGACAAATTTGAATGCCCTTTCTTTGATTAGCCAAAATATTGACCATGATATTACTGTAGGTTGTGGATCTATTCATGTTATTAACCATTTTTTGCAATTTAAATATACTATCAGTAGCACACGCAATTTACATAAAACAAAAACATGATAATTCCTATACAACGAACATAAATGAATGCACATATCTAACCTATTCTTAAGAGTAAAGTAGCCTTTAGATTTTTATACCCTTGCAAAGGGTATTATAATTTTGCCCAGATGTTTGCAACTCATAGAAATATTAATTTCCGACCACATAAACTATATATATTCTTGATCAGGGCGACGAGCTGAGTCGATTGAGCTTTGTCCGTCCGTCTGTCTGTCTGTCTGTCCGTCTGTCTGTCTGTCCGTCTGTTTCTACGCAAACTAGTTTCTCAGTTTTAAAGCTATCGAGCTGAAATTCTGCACAGAGGCTTCTATTTACTGCACGCGGCTAATATGTCGGAACCGATCGGATCGGATGACTATATCTTATAGCTGCCATAGGAACCATCGGTCGAAAAATGGGTCTTAGTGAGAAAAACTTTTTTGTTTTCAATCTTAAATTCGGTCATTATTAATATTTTGTGCTTTCAAACAGATTTGCAAATTTTGGTCAATATC
Source organism: Lordiphosa magnipectinata (assembly GCA_037044535.1). Taxonomy (NCBI): domain Eukaryota; kingdom Metazoa; phylum Arthropoda; class Insecta; order Diptera; family Drosophilidae; genus Lordiphosa; species Lordiphosa magnipectinata. The sequence goes on along the minus strand of JBAMBO010000348.1, from coordinate 11,654 downwards.
GGATAACTATATCTTATAGTTGTCATAGGAAGCATCGGTCGGAAAATGGGTATTACTGAGAAAAACTTTTTTTTGCTCGGCCATTATTAATATTATATGCTTTCAAACAAATTTGCAAATTTTGGTTAAAATCGGATGACCATATCTTATAGCTGCCATACACCCGATCGGTCGGAAAATGGGTCTAAGTGAAAAAACTTTTTTGTTTTCAAGTAAATCGTTCTTAAAGTCGGTGATTATTAATATTAACCGCTTTCAAACTAATTTGAAAAAGTTGATCGACATCGGGTGACTATATCTTATGGTTGCCATAGGACCGATCGGTCGAAAATAAGTCTTAGTAAGAAATTTGTTTTGTTTATTTTTGTTAGCGCACTTTAACTCGCTGATGACTTATTTTATATGCTTTCAAATAGATTCGCAAAATCGGATGACTATATCTTAAAGCTGCCATAGGGCCGATCGGTCGGAAATTGAGGCTTAGTGAGAAAAACTTTTTTGTTTTAAATTTTTTCGTTCTTAAACTCGGCGTTTGTTAATTTGATATGTTTTCAAAAAGATTCGCGAAATTTTGTCGAAATCAGATGTTTATCTGTCAGAAAATGGGTTTTAGTTACAAAAATGTTTGATTTTTATGTAAGCGTTCTTAAACTGTGACATTTGCATTTGCAAGGGTATAAAAACTTCGGCACAGACGAAGTTAGCTTGGCCTTCTCGTTTTCTTGTTAAACTGGAACATTCAATTAAGAAATAACTCATGATCGGCTACTTCATCACCACGACCACAGAGATCACTTCAGATGTTGGAGAGCAGTCAATCTCAGATTGATCCCTAAAACACTGCAACTCTTGCATGTTTTTTATGCAGACATATTCGTTGCCCGCACGCTTCTTGCCATGTACTGAACCATTGCGAGTAAATACAGCCGTCAATGCTTTTAGTTTTTTCAACTCCCTGAATATCTCGTAGTTATTTTTAGTTAGTTGTTCATTTATATAGAAGGGAGCTTCAGAATCAATACCTAAGATATTTAGGCCCAGCGGTTGCTTAGTATTTCTCCGGGGCTCTCCTACCACTTGAAGAAGCTTAATTTTGTCTCTAATACTATCAAACTTTACCACAATTACTGGGTTAACATGAGACTGACCTGCATGCCTGGGCTTAAACCTGAAGATCTCCTTAATTTGTGGTGGTGAAGTAATATTGAAAGAGAAAAACAGGCTATTGATAATGGTTTTCAGGTTTTCGTCTTCCGTTATGGGCCCCCTATGCAATCAGCTTCGCCTCAACTTCTCCAACCTTATCCCGCAACGCCTGAATGATTTCAGCTTCTAAAAGTTGAACCCGCCGCGCCAGCTGCTCCACCTCACCCACTAGTCCATTTGATTTGGTTTCAATTTTGGGAAGAATCCGCTCCTCAGCCTCCCTCATACTGCAACTAATATGCTCCACCTGTTCGTCGAAGAATTTTATTTAATATAAGCACACAATTTATTAATGACATCCATTTTTTCCCTTACAGAATTTGTTTTGAACGGCAACGCAGCAGCAGATTATATTTTTCCACTCTGGGACCAGCTCAAACCGAATCTCTGTGGGCTTCTGTGGATCATGTTAGGGCTGTTTTCAGAAAAGCTACCCAACTCTTCTGTACTAATCGTGGCAGCAACAGACTTAGATTTGGTATCTTACCCGCGGTCCAGACGATTGAACTTGGAGAGGTGCTCCTAACGAAACAATCTCTCTTTCGGATTTTGAAATTTCTTCTCCTGCTACGAGCTTTGGATAAAATACGAGTTAAGAAATCCAAATGACTGGGGGGAAAATAAAATATTTATGTAGGATGTTGACGATTTTAGAAAAATTTATCTTATTACCTAAATTTTCAGTCAGTATTTTCCTGAAATATAACCCCATATACATTGGGCATTTTACTTAAAAAATCTTGTTTATCTTAAAACTATGGCATTTTCCATTTCATAAAGCTTAACATAATTGTTTCAAATATAAAACATGTAAGAAAATCGGTCAAGCCTAACTGTAAAATACTTTGTACCTGCGAAGTGGTACGTTTAGTACGAATGTTGCTGCTGCAGTAGCCGGCGTGGCAAAAATGGAAAGTAAACTTGATCTGCCTGCAAGTATAAGAAGTATATGTCGAACCTTCGGCTGTGAGATCTCTTTGTTCATGGCTATATGAACTCGGCTGTTGATGCTGATCAAGAATATATATATTTGACAGGGTTGGAAATGTTTCCTTTTCCCAGTTACTTACATTTATACAATTTTATGATCCACTTTTATCGGGGATCTAAGCGATTAAAAAAAAATAGAGGAAAACTAACTTCGGCTCGGCCGAAGTTTATATACCCTTGCAGCTTGAGGGCGCCACTACTATGAGCATTTGCTTGCCAGTTTGTTATATGACAGCTATACTATATATTCATCCGATTTTGACCAAACTGGAGGGTACAAAGACTCTACCATTGAAAACAAAAATGTTTTTCTCACTAGAACTTCTTTTTCGACCGATACACAGTGGGCGAAACTGGCCATTCTAGCGCGTCGAAATTCAATTTTTCAAGTTTGAAAAAGCGTTAATTTTTTTTTATTTATCGACTACCGATACTTTGATTAGCTTATAAAAGTTTATCTCAAAGCACTCCGATATATATCTGAACAGCTGTGAGCTATCAAACACAACATATGTTTTATTTATTTATTTATTTATTTATTTATTTAGAGTTGACAAAAAAAGGCTGTCAACGAAAATTTAAATACGTTACAAAAATTTTTATGAGCTAATGAAGCCTATCAAAGAAAATCTAATAAAATTACAAAATAAACTAATAACGACTCCGACACGGTGGGGGAATTTTATTTGCCCGTCCGGCCAGCTATGCCCCTATTCACAGCCAATTGTAGTCAGAGACGTTATTAGAGCTAACAAAAACTTTAATAATATAGAGATCGAGAAGAGGGAGAGAGAGAGAAAGAGAGAGAGAGAAAAAAACCAAAACCTACAGTTAAGTAGGAAGAAAGGAGAAAAAAAAGGATAATATATTAAATTAAAAAAAAAAAAAAAAACTGAGATAGAGAGAAAAATATCTTAAAGTAAACTTTAAAAATTAAAAATTTATACGAAAAACTTAAAACTAAATAACCGGAAAATTTCTGACCCGGTGGGGGAGGATTTTTTAGCCAGTCCGACAAGCTATGCCCCTACTCACAGCTGGGAGTGGTCAGAGATTTCCCCGGAGATAATTATAGAGAGACGTTTTTAGAGAGAAGAGAGAGAGATCTGTTGAGAGCAGGTGATAGAGATCATTGTAATGTTGACATAAGACCCGAAAACGATTGTGCTGGGCATAATCAGTTGTGCGTCTGGGCAAGATTAAAGGTAAATAGTTTCTAGTTGGCCTAGAAGGAACGGAAAAGTTAAGGCGACCTAAAAGTTCGGTAGAGTCTACATCACTAATGATTAGCTTATGAAGAAAAGAAACGCCTAGGACTGTTCTACGATCAGCTAACGAGGGAAGGTTAATAAGCAAGAGTCTACTGGAGTACGATGGCAGACGAAGGTTAGGGTCCCAATTTAGTCCACGAAGAGCAAAAAGCAAAAATTGCTTTTGTACTGATTCGATACGATCGATATGCTTTTTGTATTGCGGACACCAGACGGACGAGCAGTATTCAAGTACAGGACGGACTAGAGCAGTGTACAGGAGCTTTGTGGTGTAAGGATCATTAAATTCCTTCGACCAACGTTTAATGAATCCAAGTACACCATTCGCCCTATTAACAATAGAAGAGATATGAGGATTGAAACTCAATTTGGGGTCAAAAAGAATTCCAAGATCAACGACGGTAGATATTCGTTGCAGGGGTTCATTGCCAATCGTATAAATAGCCAGCGAAGGTTTGCAACGATGGAAAGTCATAAACATGCACTTGGAGCAGTTAAGGTATAAATGATTAACCAAGCACCAAGACTGCAAGGAGTTTAAATCATCTTGCAATCTAATGGAATGTGTCGGGTCATTGAAAGATAAAATAAGTTTAACGTCATCGGCATACATAAGTATCCGAGAGTAAGATAGTATTGTGGGTAGGTCATTAATAAAAAGAGTAAAAAACAAAGGACCAAGGTGACTACCTAGCGGTACACCGGACGTTACAGAGACGGGCTTTGAAGTGTCTGAACGTAATATAACTTTCTGGGTTCTATTTTTTAAATAGGACGAAATCCAGAGCAGAAAAGAGGCGGGAAATCCTAACCGATCAAGCTTATAGAGGAGAAGATCATGGTTTACAGAGTCAAAAGCCTTACTAAAGTCGGTGTAAATGACATCGGTTTGCTTTTTCTTAAGGAACCCATCATTAACCAATGAAGTAAATTCAAGCAAATTGGTCATAGTTGACCGACGCTTAATAAACCCGTGCTGGAAAGGTGATAAAATCGATTTGCAATAGTGCTGCAAGGTGGAGGTTATAATCTCTTCAAATACTTTAGGAATAGCGGAGAGCTTAGCTATGCCTCTGTAATTGGAAATATCCGATTTTCCACCTTTTTTATGAAGAGGAATGATATAGGAGTCTTTCCAAAGAGTTGGAAAGACTAAAGAATCGAGTGATAGATTGAAAATCTTAAGCAAAGGTTTGCATAAGGAACTACAGCACTCTTTAAGAACACAACTAGGAATGTTGTCAGGGCCAGGGGAGTATGAGGATTTTAGAGATTTTAAATGCGAAAGTAGGGAGCTTTCACTAATCGAGGGAACACAAATCGAGTTAGAAGAAGGAATGGCATATGGATAAGAAGTGTTAATAAAGTGGATAGAGGAATACGTTGATTGAAAAAAGTCTGCGAATAGGTCGACGGCAGCAGAATCATTGCCAGCCTTTTGGACACCCAGAAAAAAAGAAGAAGGCAGCGATGAAGATCTACGCTTAGAGTTCACAAAGCTATAGAATTGTTTAGGGTCCTCTGCAAATTGAATTTTGCACCGGGCAAGATAATTCTTATAGCACTCAGAGTTAAAAAGTGTAAAGTTGGATTTTGCTATTGAATATTTAGAGAAATCAACAGCCAAGCCAGATCGTTTATACTTTTTGAAGCATCTAGACTTAGTATTTTTCAAATTAGAAAGTCTAGGGCAGTACCAAGGAGGATTAAGTGACGCGGGGGGTGGCAAGTGCTTTACAATTAATTCCTGCATTTTTGCAGTTTTTGTTAATTTAGCTGTAAAATATAAAGTTCTCGTTGTTTTACAAAAAAGCTTGGTTATGTATTAATATAAAGGTATGTATTAAGCAAAAAATCAATGTAAGTGACTTGTCCATATATGTATTACTTGTAAGCCGTAGTGAAAACAACGCGAATTAACAACCTGAGCTTAGTAGCCTAAACCTGTCTTTCGTGGAGAAAAGCTAAAAATGTCCACAAATGTCCAGTGTGAGTCCTTGTTGTTTTAAAATTTTCGAGATCACCTGCTTATATGTGCTACCCTTGCATTAATTGGATTTTTTAGGCGCAATGTCAGCATCAAAACATAAGCTTTTTTTAGTTTGGCTCTATCCCCACAAAGAATTTTTTGGCTTTGGAAAACTATTTTTTGATACAGTTTTGTATAACAAAACCTGAAGTAAGCTGGACCGTATTGAAATCTGAAAAAAAAATTGCAAGATTTTACCAACGGGCTTGTTCAAAAAGCCGATATTCTTCGAAGCTATGATGTATTGCGATCATTGAATATCAATTCGGTGTTTATCCATAGATTTTCTTTGTTAATAGATTATTTTTTTTCGAAAAAGTGCGATTCTTAAGAAGAAAAAATAAAAATAATAATGTTCTATTTTTTCATATATTTTTTACACTCAGAAAAAAATATTACCTAAAACTGTTGAAAATTACCAGAAATTTAAGTCCATTTTACCTAAAATGACAGCCAAGGAATAAATGGACTTAATTTCAGGACTCTATTACCTAAAGTGTTCCAGGCCATAAATTTGATTTTTAGGTAATATGTGACCTAAAATTTTAGGCAATGTAAGACTATAAAACGTCGTTTTTAGGTAATAAGCACCACAACACACACCAAAATACCACACTTCCACCACTAAACTGATCAATTTGTTCAATTTTTTTCCATGTCCATCCGTCCCATCGGGCAAATTTTAAGACTTTCTTAAAATATTGAAAGAATATTTCCAGAATTTTTTCAAACATATAAAAACGATTGATTTCCCGCTAGTCAATATTATATATGCTCAGTGTCAAAGCATGTTTAATATAAAATTTTGATTTCATTCTTTGCAAGTGAATTTCGCGGAAAGTTATGGCTGTCCCATCATGAAACCTTTTTTAGAGTACTAAGAATATCCAATGGATTACTCCTAATTTTTTTGAAAAATGTCAAAATGGCCGTTTTTCCACAAACCGCGATCTAATTTTTTTTTCCTTAGTTTCGGCGGTTTCTTCCTCAAGTTCAACCATCACAAATATTTTTATCGCAAAGTAAGGGAAAAACAATATTTTTTTTTATATTTTTTATTTTTAGACCCATCAAATATTTAGCTATAAGCAACTTTAACAAAAAAAAAATCAATCACTTTATCTTTCCCATCATCCCACAATGGGAAAATTCTGAAAAAAATATTAAAAATCGTGGAAAACTGCTGTTATAGCCTGACAAAAAATTAAAAAAAAAAATAGTTGCCCACTTCAGAAATAATTACCAATAAATGAAATATTAATACTAAAGCTGCCTTTACACTTTTCATATATCTCTGAATAGTAGGTTGTCAAACTTCTCTAAAGAGAATCTCTTATCGAATTGAACTTGTCAAATTACATCAAAAAAGCCAACATTTTCCAAATATTTAGAGTTATTTGCTTTGTTAATACACTATCGTCAGAGAGTCTCTTTAGAGATGTATGACAAGTGTAAGGGCAGCTCAAGTTTAGGAAAACGGCATAATTTTAAGGCAAAGGATTCCTAAAAAATTTAGTCCTAAAACAAGATTGTTTAGGTAAAATGCCCTATATTTTAGGAAATTATTGCCTGAAAATTACATTTTAGGTAATAAAATCCATTTTCCTAAAATTTAGGGAAAATAATTTTTCTGGGTGTAGAGGTTTAAAAAAGAAATATCGAGCGGTTTTATTTGAAACAACTATTTTTTTCAAATATTTTTGCTGTTTGTATTCAAACTACTTCACCGATTTAAAAACAATGTTTTGCGCGATTATGGAAAATTCAATAACCTTTTGATTCATACCTTGATTGACTTCATCTAAAGTTTCTGACTCTAGATTTGGCTCAAAATGTAAGTGTACCTACCTAAAAAATTTTTCAAATCTTAAGCTTAAAAATTCAACAAAAAATTTTTTATTTCTTTTATTCCAACTTTAAAAAAGTTAAGCAATCTTTTTGAAATTTAAAAAAAAAACAATTTGTGTTTTTATATATAAAAAACAAGTGAGAAAGTCGGTCAAGCCCGACAATAACATACTCTGTACCAGTTCATTTGCCCCCGACTATAATATTATAATACATCCAAGGAGTCACGCGTTTATCGTGCAATATTTGTATACCCTTGCAAAGGGTATTATAATTTTGCCCAGAAGTTTGCAACGACCCAATAAACTATATATATTCTTGATCAGGGCGACGAGCTGAGTCGATTGAGCTTAGTCTCTCAGTTTAAAAGCTATCGAGCTGAAATTTTGCACAGAGTCTTCTTTCATTGCACGCTGCTAATATGTCGGAACCGACCGGATCGGATGACTATATCTAATAGCTGCCTTAGGAACCATCGGTCAAAAAATGGGTCTTACTGAGAAAAACTTTTTTGGTTTCAATGTTAGCGTCCTCAAACTCGTCCCTTATTAATATTATATGCTTTCAATGTGTATGGCTCAAGACCTTTCATTTGGTATACCACATGTCCTTAAAGGATCTATATTAAGGATCTAACAAGATTTGTTTTAATGTGCTACTATTATTTTCATTTACCATTCTTTCAGTGGATATATGACAAAGTAGCAACATTTTTCATAGTATTTTACAACGTATCATAGAGACACATATATTTTCAAGCGCTACTCTTTATCAAGTTTGTCAAGCTGATATATGGAGTACTCTTTTTTTTTTTAATAAAAATTTTATTATGAATTGAACAATAGTGCAGAACGAGAAGTGATAGGGAAGGCGATTCGCCTCTTGATAACAGACAAGGAACGAACAGTCATACTCTACAAGAGCAAGGTATAACAAAGAGAACTTGTCTTTATGTAATCATTAAGTAAGGCAGGCCAACTAAGGTATTTCCGTGAGCTCAATGACCAAATGTTTATTAATTGCAGAAGTCCTGATTTATCGTCGTCAAAACGCACTCAAGAATGAAAAGCACAGCTTCAGCGGCTTAAATAGTTACAAAAAAGGATGAAAATAATAGCAGCACTCTTAGGCAAATCTTGTTAGGTCCTATAAGAAAATGTTTTTTTTGTTTATTTCCTAAAAAAGACTCTTTAAGGTCATACATTGCCTAAAATTTTAGGACACACATTACCTAAACAGCATATTTATTGACTAAACTGTAGGCCTAAAAACCGTTTTAAGGTCATACATTGCATACAATTTTAGGTCACATATTACCTAAAAATCAAATTTATTGCCTAGAAAACATTAGGTAATAGAGGCCTGATATTAAGTCCATATCATTTTAGGTCATATGAATTTAAATTTAAGGTAATTTTTAACAGTTTTACAGTTTCGGTTTCGATACGGTACCCAGATTTTTATTTCGGTATACCGGTACGTACCGGTATAAGTACTAATTGTTTTTAATATTGGAAAAATGAAATTCTGAGATAAATCTAAATCATTTTATTCCTATTCAAATTCAATACAAAATGAATGGTTTCACATTTATAGTAAAATTATATAGACTATTTTATATTCGTATTTCTTACGTAGTTAACATTACATTATGTACTCATATATTTATTATATAAAATTATATTATATATAATATTATTCAATGTGGTTGAGTCCATGCAACTTCTTAGCGGATTCATTATAAATTTTACTCAACTTCTGATCAAAACTACGATGCGCTCTGCAAAGGTATAAAAAACCGAAACTGTACCGGTACCAACGTTTCAGTTTCGGGACGGCGCTATCGGTTCCAATAATAAGGGGAAACGGTTTTCAGTTCTAAAAAAAAAATTTGTATCGGTTCCGGTACGGGATTGGAAACGGTTTATTTCGGTTGACAGTTCCAGTATTAAGGCCTGATTGAGACTGTACTTCACAGGATCATTTCTGTAGTCACTTACTTCACTTACTTTCTTACTAAATAGCGGCCTCAGAAAGTTAAAAATGGATTTAAAAAAAAAAAATTCACTGACCCTAGAAACACTGTAAATTTACCTGATATCTCTTTACAAAACTTTGAAAATAATTGCCGGATTGACTGCGTACTTAAATATAAGTACATCGAACAATCTGTACAATCTGACGTGACGTGAGGTTTGTACAAAAAAATGTTTGAAAAATATATGAAAATCTGAAGTTTTTCAAAAGATTTCTTTGTATTTACGTTAAGCACTAAGCACTAAGAAGCACAAAAATTGGGAAAAACAATGACATCAATCGGCCATAAGGACTTTAAGATATAAGCAAATATACATAAAAAAAATAAAATGCTGGCGTGACGTTACTGTTCGAACTTGAACATGATATTCAACTCGGCCCACACGTAGTGTTAATCTCATATTTAAATATGTAGCCTATGTCGCCATGTGTGCCATAAACATGTCACCTTATGTAATAGTATTAAATATTAATAGCCGCAGTGACGAGGATCAGCCCAGCCCAGCAGACACAGCACTTGAAAATGATCAACCATGGGAACCACTTGAAAAGGGCATCCGGTGCACTTAACATGCATCGTGGAAGGCAATGTGTAGTCCTTCCACGAATGCATTTCTATATTTATACACACGCAGCTATCTTACAAATACTGCCTTAGTTAAGTTAGAAGATAAGGGATGAGAAATTCTAAATAAAAGGAACCTCGCTCAGACTGAGCAGGTTAGTACAATTGAAACCTGCAACAAGCGTGCTCATTAAAAGTGTATAAGTACATACATTACAAAAAACGGAAGTGGGTTTTGACTTGTATTACAAAATCACAAAACTCTGCGAGTTTGGCAAAGGTTTTAAATTAAAAACCTTTTTTTAGTAGGAGTTGAAGTAATATAAGTTTATTTTCCAAGTTATCATATTCAAAAATCTTCAGCACTAGCATCTGACGTGACGTTATCTGGAAATGCGTTTTAAATAAATATAAGATTGCCATTACATACGCTCAGTTGGATTGTTTCCCTATTATTTATTATTTTGGTCTTTGTGGACTTTTCTGTGGAATTGCCCATATTTATGAAATCTTTTTATTTTAATCACATTCAAACTCTACTCTAGCATACTCTACATCCTCAAGCTGATTCTGTTCATCTTCAGAGTACATTTCGTCGCTGCTTTCTGTCTGCTTGTTGGAACAACGATTCACATACGCCCTATCTATGAATTTGCGTTGGAATGCAGCTCTACGATTCTTGCGTTCATCATCCAGTACATGGATTTTATCAAGATTCGGTTTCATGAATCTATAGGTGCTGAAATCCATGGCGTATGCACATACAATCGCCTTGTACAAGCTAATATAGACGGTTCGACCGCGCACATGATGACATAGTCCTTGATACATCCCAACTAGTTTTAAGAAGAACTGTTGGATGACTTCACTTGTGGGGGAAACGGCACGAAAGCTTAGACAGTCCTGCTGTAGGAAAGTTTTGTACGACAGACCATCATCGGGCAGAGTAACCTGAAACTCAAGGGTACGCATGGTTTGATAGTAGGTGACTTCGGGTCGCCGAATGTTTGGTTGAATTTCGCTGGGAATACATATATGATGACTTGAAGCGGTGGTGGTCTTTCGAGTAGGCTTCCGAATCTTCTTTTTTGAAGTGGTAGAGGAAATAGGAGCACCGTGATTAAGTAAGTCAGCGGAACTTTTCATTGATTCGAATTGCCCTCCCGACTCGAAATGTTCCTCTTGATCGAGTAATGCACACCTCATCATGCAATTGTACAACTCTTCAATGCCATCCACAGGGGTGTTTGGTTCGCTATGTTGTTTGGTGTTGGAGTTGCTACCCTCTGTCCGCTGTTCACTCTCTAAATCTTGGTGTTTCTGAGTGCTTAGGCTCTTTTGGAAGTTGTTGGAAACTAGTTTCTGTGTTTCCCAACCGACTTTATTCTGTTTTCGCTCCTTTTCCATACGCAATTGATTCTCCTTGCCCATCTCACGACTCAACTCTATCAACCTACGACATCTGTCGGGTAGAACAGGGGGAGCAGTGGTAACCTGCACCTCTTTCGGTATATCCTGAAGCTCCTTGTACGGCTGGCTAATGTGCTGCGCGAAGCATCCAAGTATCTTCTTCTCAACCTGCTCACTTATTTTAGCCAGCTTTGCCTCGAGAAGCGTGTTACTAATGCTCAGGTGACGCACATGCACCTTAAGCTGCTCTGCATAGACCATGACAATCAAATCCTGAACAAACATTGTGTGCGACATG
>JBAMBO010000347.1:0-104589 GCA_037044535.1 Lordiphosa magnipectinata | reverse complement strand
TCCTCCTTTAATAATTTAAGTGTAGATTGTGGGGATTGCTTTTTGGAGCAATGCCATTTGAATAGCTCTTCCTGAAAAAATTTGAATTTAAAAATTTCCTTCATTGATAGGTTAGATTAGGTTAGGTTAAATAGGCCGCTCGGCTAAGGCCCCCCCACCCTCACCCAGAGGCCTTATGACCCATTGTGATGCCTAATTGGTGGAAGGGAATTGGGGTGGTAGGTGGGGTTGGTTGGGTTCTGACGGTCAGGTACTACGCATGTAATATCGTGTCGTTAACATATGTCTATCTAAACCATCCTGTGGAGTTGACAAAAAGAGTCAGGTCCTTCAAGGGCAGATTTGCCAGACTGGCCCGGTCTTCAAAGAATGGTTTTCCCAGATGCTGGGTACGCTTTCTAAGAAGTACAGGGCAGTCGCAAAGAAGGTGTTGGATGCTTTCCATCTCTTCTTCATTTCCACAACTACGTCAGAAGTTATGGTGTGGTGCGCGCATCCTGATGGCCATGTGACCTATGGTGCAGTGCCCCATTATGACTCCGATAGTAGTTCTAATCCTGTTCTTGCTGAGGTCAAAGAGGACGATATACCTAGAGATGAACTCGCTCTCTTAAATTTAGTCCGAAAAAAACCGTGCGGTTATCGAGGCTCTGGCAGTTTTCGGACAAGAGCGCACTGAGCGTGTGCTTTGCCCATGCTTCTTTGTTTTTTATTTTTTGCTTGTGTTTCTCTTCTTTCGCGCATGTGCGTTGGTTTTTGTTATTGTAATTTGCTTATGTGTAGCGACATCAGTTGCGAAGTTGGCACACCGAGCTCGTCACAGAACTTCGTTCAGTGGCTACACACATACACATGCCAAGCCAAAATGTGATTTTGCTTTTGCTTCAGACCGAGAACGTGAAAATCGCCAACTCCGCAAATTTGCCATGCATTTGGCTGGTGAGCGCACTGCGGCCAGCTTTGCGGCATTAGCGTTTCAGCCGTCGACACGACTAGTCCTCTAGTGCGAATCTGCTGCGATTTAAAATAATATCCTCCCCATTTCAAATTATTTCGTATTCTATCCTTACAAACCGAGTTTCAATCCTATCGGATGGAAAACAGATTTTGCATACAGAATATTCCGGAAATTTTCACGCCTGGGGGCGGATTTTCCGACATTGGAAAATCACATTTCAAATTTAATCTAATCTATCTAAATTTCTATATCAGATAAGTACGATACTAAGTACTTTTAGCCGATACTTTGAACACGTCAAGTTTTTCCACTTTTACGCTTTTACGAGCGATTTTATAAACATACCCCAGGGCAACAAAAAGTTGGTAATTTTTTTCCTATGTGTTTTGTTGTTGTGTCATAAACTTTTGGAGTTTACGCTTTTTAATTTACGCTTTTACGTGAGCTGGTGAATACCCTAATAGATCTTTGAAAATGAGTTTCAACTTGATCGGATGAAAAACAAAAAAGTTTCAAACAACAGTTTTCCGCGAATTTTCCACATTTTCCGACAGAGTTTTTCAAAATCCGATCTTAGTACTCACTTTCTACATAAAGCGTGGTACAGAGACGCTGACAATTTTTGCGGAGCCCATCTAATTACATAGCTCAGGAAATCCGATCACGAAAATTGAGCGAATTGTCAGAGCGAGTTCGGAGCAACCAACGATTCGCTCTGACAATTTTCATGGACCTGCCAACTCATTTTGTTTAAAACTGCTGATAAATTGTCGAAGGGGTCTGGATATTATGAAACTTGTTTGATTATTGTCAGAGGTCGTGCAGGCAAGTAAAAACATGGATGCAATAAAAAAAAACAAAAAACCATACAAAAGTCATTTGGAGAACTTTACGGAGGTACAAAGCGGTCAAGTCTTAACCCATTTTATTTGATTTGACTAACAAAAAGCATTTCTATTCAATTGCCAATAGAAGTGCCTGGGATTACATAGCTGCCCAATTGCGGAAAACTGGTGAGTAGTTATTTTTTTTTTGATTGAAGACCCACTGATTAAGAAACATGTATTTCTGTTTCAGCGAAGGAATGCAAAAGTGCATGGACGTCTTTGCGTGCAAGCTACAAATACAAAACTAAGAAGCTTCCAAAAAGTTGGAGTACTGGTGGAAAAATAAAAGACTCTGCTGAGTGGAAGTTCGCCCCACTGTGATAGAGCTTGCATCCGTTACGAGCAAAATGCGTCTCGGATATCAACTCGAAATGCAAGTCGACTCGCCGCTATTCGCGAAGAAAATCTAGCATCTCGTCAAGTAGAGCGGGGGCGTGATGAAGACAAGAACTTGCAAGGTTATAAAAACTTCGGCACGGACGAAGTTAGCTTAGCCTTCTCGTTTTATTGTATGTTTGTTAATTTCTCTGGATGCCAGCGGATTCATATTGCCAAGGTACAGACCCGGCTTCACTATTCACATTATTTTTAATACCGTCTCTTACATCTTTAAAATTATTGTGAATGCGGCCACGGTTTGGTCGCAGATTTGTGAGCGTTGTTTCCCTCGGTGTAACGCTGTCTCTTGCGAATTTATAATCCTTTGGACTTGTCCTTAGTAGGAGGTTGTGCAGTGCACAGCAAGGTGCAACAATCTTCTGCGCTTTCGTTGGATTGCACAACAACGTACGTTGCGCTGCCACGCACAAGATGCCGAACGCATTTTAACATACAGTGTGGGAATAGTCTTGGAACAGTGTCAGAAGAGTGTGGGAACAGTGTGGGAAGAGTGTGGGAACAGTGTTGGAAGAATATGGGAGGAGTGTTAGAAGAGTGTGGGAACAGTGTGGGAAGAGTGTGGGAACAGTGTGGGAAGCGTGTGGGAACAGTGTGGGAAGAGTGTGGGAACAAAGTGCAAAGAATGTGGGAAAAGTGTGGGAAGAGTATGGGAAGAGTGTGGGAACAGTGTGGGAAGATTGTGGGAAGAGTGTGGGAGATGGATGATGGAGACTATTGTTTCTTCCTGTTATTCCTTTGCCACTGTAGTTGTTTTCATTTGTCTTTGGAGCAGCACAATAAATAAGAGTTGCTGAAAACACAAGTAAGAGCGCTATAGGGGGGATATTTTCAAAATCTGAAACAAACTTGATCTGGGTACGGTATGCACCTATGTGCATGCCAAAATTTGTGTCTCTATCTCTTATAGTCTCTGAGATCGACGCGTTCATACAGACAGACAGACAGACAGACGGACATGGCTATATCGACTCGGCTGTTGATGCTGATCAAGAATATATATACTTTATAGGGTCGGAGAAGCTTCCTTTTGTTACTTACATTTGCACAACTTCATGATCCCCATTTCCCATTTTTAATGGGAACAGGGTATAAAAAGGACACAGCAGCAAGTGATCTTCTTGCTGGTGTTTCTACGCCCTGTAAGCTTTCTGCTTTTAACAGATTGCCATTGCTGATTTATATACAATTGAGAGAGCTTGTGATTTTTAAAGTAATTAATTCAAATTCGAGTTCCTTTTATCTTAACTAGGTCTTAATTTTCATTTACCTTGTCAATAGGTAAGGTACTTTTCGTACTTGATTTTTTTTCGCTCCGATTACATTAAAGCCAAGATGTTGCCGCTCTGCCATGTTGAAGAAAAAAGTTTCAGGGACCTGTTTGTGGCTATCACTGGACGTCCAGTAAACATCTCCTGTTCAAAAACTATACGATTCTAGCTAGATAAGAGGAAGGAGGACAGTTAGCCGAGCTCCCATTTTCACTTTCGCAAACATTTTGGGATTTTTAGACCAATTTTTAACTGACTACCGGAAAGTGAAAAATATCGCCGGTATTTTTCAAAATACTCATTTTATTTGTACGACTTCCAAAATCTGGAGTTGCAATAACAACAGCTACTTTGGTATAACTGGCCACTATATAGATAGCAATCTACATCGTCATTCTCTCAGCTGAAGTTCATTGCAAATACGGACCTAGAAATACAAATATATGATCAGTTACAGATAATTCATCCAACTTTGTAAAGCATTTACAGTGTCCAGTATTAAGAAGAGTCCGAGTTAAAGGTAATTAACCTGGATAGTTCAGGTGTTGCGGAAATTATTTTGCCAAATCACTTTGGATGTGCATCAAACACTTTGAACTTAGTTGTCACGAAAGATGCTGAACAGGCTCTACAATTCTTCCTTAACGAAAGCAACGGCAATTTGGAATGCTGATAACAGATCCACAGTAACAGCAGATGAAGTTAGGAAAATTTGTAAACTTCAATTAATAGCTCTTTGCGCCTGAAAATGGAACAGTTTTCATGCCATCATGAAATAATGTTACTGACATTTTCGCTAAGGCTATTGATCTTTTGCAGGTTGATATTTAGGATTTTTCTGCCTAATTTACTTCTAGTAATGCATCAACTTAAATGCTTGAATAATTTTAAATATTGTGATACACTTAAAGATACTCTTAAAAAAGTTTTAAAACGATTTTCTTTAATTGAAAACTTGACTTCGAGCAAGACAGAGACAATGGTTTTGTGCACTATGATACTTCCAAAATTTAAATTGAACCATATTAAAACTAAGAAATTTGGAAAATATTGAAGAAATTATGGAAAATTTAGGAACTGTTGTCAATGAGAGTTTAAATACAAAGGATTCTGAAGACTTTTAAGAAACAGACAAGGTGACGAAATATTCGAAGATGTTGTTATGTTAAAAAATCGAGATTGCATATAATAGACATTTTAATAATAAAACATCATATAAAATCACATTCCATTTTTTTACCATTCTTTTAAAATTAATAGTACCTTTTTTGTACCTTTACCTTTACCTAGGTATTGGAAATTCCGTATACCTTTTACCTTACCTAGGTATATTTTTGACATTAACCTTATACCTTACCTAGGTAAGGAAATTGGGTACCTTTCCAATCATTGCGTGTATCCGATCTTTACCAAACCTTTGGTGTAGTGATTAATAAAGCCGATTACAATAAAAGTTTAGAAGGTCCGAACTATTTAACCACAAAATTATGGGTGACATGTGATCAAATTGCGGGGGATGCAGGGGGCGTGGTACTTTCGGTACAGAGTATATAAATTTGGGGTTATGCCAAAAAAGGATAAAAGGACCAATGTGTATTTGCTGATTATTTATAATTCAAAGTTCTTCTTATTGAAATTTAATTTTATTTTACAACATAACTCACAAATTGAAAATCCATTTAAACTGTTTGATATTTGGCAAGACTTAATTTACTGTCAAAATATTGCCTTGAGGCAATTTACCGTCCCATAAATTTCAAAGCGCTCAAATATAAACGGCGTGCAAACCAAAAGGCACACAAAGTATGTGCATAGATTTTGAAGCTTATGCTACAAGAGAATGCATCAGTAGAGGCGAGCAAATGGAACGCATGAAAATAGACAACAAAATCCTTCCACTTCATTTTACTGAGTCAACGTAATAAATCAACTTTTGCCGGAGCTTTCACAGCATCAGAGCTTGCCGACAAATAATTTCCTGCGTAATTTTGAGCAACGTTGTAGATAAAATGGAAAAGCGCACCCAGCAGCATCAAAAATATTAAGAATGCAAATTTTTCGCTTATCTGAAAATATTCAACACAAAAACTCATTCAAGTTGTTACTGTTTAATTGACTATGGAAGCGGGCAACTATTTCGTCTTTTTTGTTGCACACTTCATTTAAGCTCCTCCAACATACATACGTTCATATGTATGCATATGATGAAGTAAACAAATAGAACAGCCTTTCAGCCATCCTTCCGCTGTTCTAGAAACTAAGTCGTAATCAAAAAGTTTTCAAAAGTAAAGGAAATCTCTGCTTCATGTTGAGAAAAAATGTCGCAAATATCCCCATAAGCGAAGATCAAGGTAAATGCGTAAGTACCGAAAAAAACTACTTGTTAAACTATTATTGTATTCCCTTGCACAATGAAATGAAATGAAATGCAAATAAGCCTGGGGGTAGCCTTGCGCTAGGAAAGGAGGAAGGAGCAAAGTCACTTCGGTAATGCGATTGAAAACTCGCAGAGCTAGTGACATGTACGAGTGCATAATCCTGAGACTTTTTGACTGTTTAGCCAAAATAGTTATTTATATTTCAATAATGTCCCCTATTTAGATACATTTAGCGTAGATTTTTTCCAATTTTTATAATCTGTAACAAAGGTACACAGAATATATTAAGATGTGCCGGGAGAAGGATACATCCCAAACCCTTTAAAGCAGAGATGGGCATGCACACATATCGTCACACTTTACACACGCATACAAGCACAATTTGCGTGCGCCGCATTCGTGTTCTATAAATAGCTTTCAATGCTTATAGCGTACGTGTGATTTTGTGCAGTCGGCCGCTGCCTCGTGTGCATTGGAATGTCGCGACGCGCCCATCTCTGCTTTAAAGTATACGATATATATTCTTGATCAGCATCAACAGCTGACTTGATATAGCCAAGTCCGTCTGTCCGTTAGTCTATCTGTATGAACGCGTCAATCTCAGAGACTATAAGAGATAGATTCACAATTTTTTGCATGTAGGTAGGTGTATAGCATACCTGATCAAGTTTTTTGCTTTTAACGTCAAAAAACTGTCAGAGTCAGAATTTTTGACATAGATCCATGTAACTTAACCTATAACATAGTCCTAATATTTATCTATTCTGAATATTATTTCACGAAAGTTATTCACGAAACAATTTAGGTTGTGGAGCTGTACATACTGCTATCAGCTAGGGATGGACGTGTGAACACTCAGAAAAAAACCACTTGCAGTGTTCTATGTCGATCGGGATAGAATTTATAGCGGTTTGTACCTAATGTATGAAGTATGTTTTGTTCTTGAATGTACTTAAACTAGGTACGAAACATTCTTGAATCGAAAAACGACAGGAAATGATGGCAAAATTCACGCATTTAAAAGGTCTTCTTCGTATGTATGCATCGGTGTGTAATGCTCGGCTAGCAATATGAATGTACGCTGTCTTGTTCTCTCTCACACTGACTCTCTCTCTGCTTATGCTTAGTTCTATCTCACGCAATGTTTTGAACAGAACATTTTTCGCTTCGGTCTTCGAAAACCACACAGTTTAGGACCGATTGACTGAACTTGGCCTGTTATTCGGTTGCAGGAAGCCCGATCAGTGCTGTGTGTTCAACCACCGCCACTTAACAGTAAGAGCGATTGCAGCACACATTCGGTTAAGGGAAGTCAGAGCCCGTTTTTTTATGTTCTTATGGTAAGTGACGTGAGCAGTGCGAACTGAAAATAGGGTTGAGAGTTTTTTACGAGCTATCAGAACCATCGTTTTTGACTCAAGAACTTATCGTACTTACAGTAAGCCGACAAATTTAAGAAAAGTGCGTTCTTAGTTTGGAGCAGTAAGCGCTTAAACTATGTTAATATGTTAACGCTCTGTATGTTAGTGCTCTGTTAATTACCATACAGGAAGGCTATTAAAGATTTCTTCGCCTGATTAATGGGTATATCGTAGTCGGGCAGGACCGACTTTAACTTACTCACTCGCTTAGTCTTAAAAACTATTCTAGTTATAGCTTATAAGTCCCAAAAACTTGCAAGGTTTTCCATTATTTTCTTTTCTGTGTGTTCTTTTATTCAAAGACTGTTAGCTGTCCAAAATCGTTTTGCCAGTCTGCTTTTAATTTAATTGAACTTTCGTGCGGCATGTGAAATTAAAGTTGAACACACACAGCGTTGAATAAATATGAGTATCGCCTTGAAGTATGAAGCCATATGCACTTCTATGGCATAAAAATATAAATACACATATGCATGCATACTTATATTCAGTTTTATATGCATGTGGAACAACAAAAAGAATGCAAAGGAGAGTTTAGCGTTTTACATATGCTGGCAAAGCACCAGAGACATGCAAATAAAAAAAGAATAAAAATCAAAAAAATAGGGGAAAAGAAATATCCAAAGCATAACTTAACAAAACCCCTAGTTCTTTACTGTATATATTAAGCACTACAAAATATAAGTATTGAAGGTTTTCATTGAATCGCTGCAGTGACATTCCAGTGCATGCAATTAGTGTGTGCTGATTTGTAGAATAAGAATATCTTAAAATAGAAGTAAACAACAATTGGCCATTTAATTGGTAATTGCTTGCTTTAATTTCCTTCTTAGGTCCTTTAAGGCAAATTCAACTATGTGAAGTTGAATTTTTAGCCTGGCCCCCTGTTTTGATTCCTACCTGGCCATTTATGAAGCCAAAGGCCATCAAACAGCCCGCAATCCACACACAGACTCTCACAAAGGTAAGTGCTTTTTAATTAACTGAAAATGGCTTCCCAGTACTCGAGTCGAGTACAAAAAAAAACTACCTAGTATATTATATATATATGGGAGTTGGTTGCTGTACACAATGAAATGGTCAGATAACCACATCCACTTGCAGACAGGGCTAATTAATTATACATATGGTAAAATTGTACTTCAATTGAAGGGAGGAACAAAGTTTCCAAGTGTTTGCTCGCACCAAACACCAGAACTACCACAAAATTTCAATATAATTGATGTTTGGTTTTCACGAAAGCAGTCAACTTAGTTCATTTCGTATTGAACCCATATCTTTTAATGTTAATAGTCCAATTATCCATTGCTAAATAAACGAAAATACTAAGCTACAAAGGTGTTACCTTTGACCTAACGAACTGCCTAGACGAGGCGGTAATAGCTCAGCTGCATGTGTGACTGTGAGGATCTAAACAGTCCAGCACATTGTGAGATGGAAGTTAATTTGCAAATTACTTTATCAACTTACTTGAATTACTTTTGAATGCTGCTGATTTCTTTTGCTTGTAGATAATGCTCTATTTTAGTATAAATGTATTTCTGATTGGTTAGTTATTTTGCTGAAATGCCTTTTCTATTTAATAAACGTAATTGAGCTTAAATATAGTATATTTACTATATTCGATGCGTGTTGCCATCATTGGTTTCATTTTCTAAGTTAGACCTCTATGGGCGGGGTAATAACCGCTTGTCCATTGGAGGCGGATATTCGATATAACAATGGTGGTAGCTCCCTTCATCTTTGGTGATTTTTTCCAAAATTTTAGCTCTTATCTTTTTTTAACCAGCAACAGACGTTTTAGCTGTGTTTTGCTAGTATAAATGTGCACAATAAACGCGAACTTGACGTGATCAAGAAAAACTGGGTATGAGGTGTTGCTCCCTGATGCCTCTAGTTTCACAATTTATTGGTCCCGGCATTAAAAAAAAGTTCAATTTTGTGGCACTGTGGTATATAAGAAATATGATTCCATTCCAAATTTAAATCTAAAAGACAAATGTAAAACGAAACTAAGACCAATAAAATTCCACAGCTCACGCGATGGCCATGCAAATTGAAACCAAGTCTTGGTCTGGAAGTTGCGGCAACAGCTGCAAAAACTGGCCAAAAATGTTGACCCTGTTGAGCAACAGCAGATGACAGCAATGGCGACGATGCGGCATTGTTTATTTAAAAACTACTCTATTATGGGAGATGCGAGACGCGACAGTTGCTTCAGCTTTATAAAAATGCAATTTCAGAGCAGCGCCGCAAACCAACACAAACAACAAAAACATCAACGGCTAAGGACACTTTTATCCTCGCTGAAGTGGAAAAACAAAAGAGGAGTAGCGTGGGAAAAGAACACAAAAGTATAATCACACTATAAATCCTTCGGGTCGAAACCGAAAGCATTACAAAACCTGAGAGCGGATAATGGAAAAGAAAATAGAAAGTCGACTGCAATTTGCCCTTACTAAAAACATTTCAGCTGCAGCGGACATGTAATTGTGTAGAAAGAAAATAAAATTGATTTAAATTTTTCTAATAAAGTTCAGTCTTATTTTATACCATCGGTTCGTTTGAACATAAAACGAGAAGGCCAAGCTAACTTCGTCTGTGCCGAAGTTTTTATACCCTTGCAAATGCAAATGTCACAGTTTAAGAACGCTTACATAAAAATCAAACAATTTTGTAACTAAAACCTATTTTCCGACAGATAAACGTCTGAAAAAAGTTTTTCTCACTAAGACTCAATTTCCGACCGATCGGCCCTATGGCAACCATAAGATATAGTCACCCGATGTCGATCAACTTTTTCAAATTAGTTTGAAAGCGTTTAATATTAATAATCACCGACCTTAAGAACGATTTACTTAAAACAAAAAAGTTTTTTTTCACTAAGACCCATTTTCCGACCGATCGGTCCTATGGCAGCTATAAGATATAGTCATCCGATTTTGACCAAAATTTGCAAATCTGTTTAAAAGCATATAATATTATTAATGACCGAGTTTAATCACGTTAACATTGAAAACAACAAAGTTTTTCTCACTAAAACCCATTTTTCGACCTATGGTTCCTATGGCAGCTATAAGATATGGTCATCTGATTTTGACCAAAATTTGCAAATCTGTTTGAAAGTATATAATATTATTAATGACCGTGTTTGGGAACGCTAACATTGAAAACAAAAAAGTTTTTCTCAATAAGACTCATATTTTGACCGATGGTTCCTATGGCAGCTATAAGATATAGTGATCCGATCCGGTCGGTTCCGACATATTAGCAGCGTGCAGTAAAAAGAAGACTCTGTGCAAAATTTCAGCTCGATAGCTTTAAAACTGAGAGACTAGTTTGCGTAGAAACAGACGGACAGACAGACAGACAGACGGACAGGAACAGACAGACAGACGGACGGACAAAGCTCAATGAACTCAGCTCGTCCCCCTCATCAAGAATATATATAGTTTATGGGGTCGGAAATGAATATTTCTATGCGTTGCAAACTTCTGGCCAAAATTATAATACCCTTTGCAAGGGTATAAAAATAGTTTCGCTTTATTAATACTACAAGGCAACCAAATTTGACTTTTTCCAGTATATTGAAGGGTCGGTGGTGATTCTAGATGATTTTCGTGTACTGTACACAAATCTGTTTTCAGAAATGGTCCATCACGTCGAGATTTTTAGTAATTTGAGCTAAAAGTTGCAAAAAGTGCCTAGTTTGACCCTTTTCAGACGCGTTTTGTGGGGAACCAATTCTTTTGTTTTGACTTTCATTGATATTATCGGAAAGAACTAATACTACTTTTTCCAATGAAGATATACCATTTTTAGAAATTGTATCCGAATTCACAAAAACCCAAAATATTGTTGCATAAACCCAATGAATGCAATGGGTTGTGTTAAAAATTTTCATTGAAATTCTATTCAAATTACTAGCCGATTGTGTTGTTTCTGCAAGGCATACTTTTATGCAGTAGACAGTTTTGTAATTTTATAATTGTCGAGATTATGTATTCACAGAGTTTGGAAGTACCTAGGTACAAATACCTAGATACTTACCTAGATACATATTATGCGTACCTTTTACCTTACTTCGGTATTTTCAAATTCGAGCACCTTTTACCTTACCTAGGTCTAAATTTTTGTTTACCTTGTCAATAGGTAAGGTACCAGATACTTTTCGTACTTGATTTTTTTTCGCTCCAATTACATTACAGCTGAGATGCTGCTGCGCTCTGCCATATTGAAAAGAAAAGTATCTGGGACCTGTTTGTGGCTTTAACTTCACGTCCGGTAAACATTCCGTGTTCAAAAACTATACAAACTATGCTAGATAGGAGGAAAGGAGGACTGTCAGCTGTGCTCCACTTAAATTTTGCAAACATTTTGCGATTTTTTGCCAAATTTTGTACTGAAAAACGGATTTAAATTGCAAAATTTGTACACAAGTGAAATGGGGAGCACGGTTAAAGTGTACATTTTTGAAGGAAACACGTGAAGCCTGAGTTTTTAGAAGAGTCTGATTTAAAGGTAATAGAGCGCGATAGTTCAGTTGCTCTTAAAAAAGGTGTTTCAAGCGATTTTCATTTTTTGAAAACTTGACTTCAAGCGAGGCAAAGACCTTTGTTTAAAAAAAATTACGGAAAATTTGGAAACAGTTGTCAATAAGAGTTCAAATACAAAGAATTCTGAAGACTTTTACGATACCAGCAACGGAAGATCGGATGAAACTGAGAATTGTTATGAAAATTCTAGTATTGCATTGGAAGTCTTAACTTATCTTGCCGATTATAGCAAATCTTTTGAATCTATACTTAAGTAAAAAAATAATTGCAATGTTTTTTATAAGTAGTATACCATTTTGCCGTGGTCTGCCCCTATTGAAAGATTTTTTTGCAGTAGATGCCAAATACATACACTAAAAATAAATAGAATAGGTGACGAAATATTCGAAACTGTTGTTATATTAAAAAGGCGACATTTTAATAAAATAACATCATATGAAATTAAAATGTTCCATTTTTAGACCTTATATTTGGATTCAAGCCCGTACAGTTCAGTTCATAATTATTACTAATATAAATTGATGAACCATGCTTTTTAATTTAAAAGTACTTTTTTTGTACCTTTAACTTTACCGAGGTACTGGGAATTCCAGATACCTTTTACCTTACCTAGGTGTTTTTTTTTACATTTAACTTGTACTTTACCTGGGTAAGAAAATTGGGTAGCTTTCCAATCACTGTGTATAATATATAATAAATTTATTTTAAACCAATTATACACATGCTTTATACAAAAAATTTCAAAAGAAAATATAACATACAAAAAATTTCAAAAGAAAATATAACATATCTAATTGCTAGAGGTTTTAAATAGTACTCGACTATGACTATATGTCGTCGACTGACGACATATAGTCAATCACTGTGTATACAAAATGGTATATCTTTACTTAAAAAAATCGTACAACTCTTTGGGATAGTTTATTTTAAGGTTAAGAAATAGTAATTTACTACAACAAAACGCGTCTGAAAAGGCTCAAAATTGGCAAAATAGGATGGACCATTTCTGAAAACAGATTCGTGTTAAGCACTCGAAAATCATCTAGAATCACCACCAACCCTTCAATAAACTGTACCTTGTGACCTAGTATATTTAATTTTTAAAATAAGATTCTTTATTGCAATAATGTAGTTTTAATTTTCAAATTCATTAGCTGACATTAGCGTAATTTGTGTAGTTGTATTTGTATGTATTTAATAGAGTTGACCAATTTAGCTGTGTGTTCGGTTTGAAAGTTTATTCGCCAGTGCAGAGCAAACGCGGTTTCCGTTTAGCGTTCGCCTCTACTTCACATTCAGCAAGGCGCTGAATACAAATCCATACATAATACATAAGCTACATAATAGTTATACTTGCGTGCATTGGTTTCAATTGGTTGGTTTCAGTTTCATGCACAGCTTAAAATACATTTAAGGATTACAGAATAAAGTCTTAATAGTGAACAAAAAAATACATAAAATACACACACACTCACATACAAATAAATAAAGTCTTTCATCGTAAAAACCTGTCTTGTATTGTAAAAAATGTTGAATTTTCTGTTGTTTTTTACCTTGTATTCTTTGTAATAGTATAAGTTATAGCCTCTTTCCACTGGCTTCATTTCTCATCATTTTCATTTCTAAAAATGATGCTGTATCCATTGACAAATCTTCATCATTTTGATATTCGCAATGCCACGTTGACAAAAAACAGCTGAATGGTTTGATTTAAACAACAGGCGCCACTTTCAAACTAACGGGGAGTTTTTGCAATATTTACCCAAAAAAAGACATACCCGGCAGGAAAGCAATTACCCTGGGCGAACACATTGTTAACGCCCTGAATTATCAGCAGAAAGCTAACTCCTTATCCTCCTCTGCGCCTTGCCCCTCAGCTCCTGCAGCCCAATTCGCCGCACCACTTTAACCCTCGGCAGCCCATCTTTTTGGCCACCGTTGACTACTCTAGGTGTTCTATAACTAACATACTATACTATATATATAATATATATAAACTTATTTAATTTAATTATTTAATTAGTTAACAATCTAAACTTATATTTAACAACGCTGAGTAGTGAGGCCTTAAAAATAAAGTCCTCACACTCCTCCCTTCCTTTGGAAAAATTTAAAAAAATCGCTTCCCTGTCCATTGCTGACCTTTCTCAACTGACTGTCTTCAAATTTCCGTTGATCTTCCCAAAATTCCCTTTTCCCTCCCGTTTCCCCATATTTCCCCCTGTGCCAGTTCCCACTTTCCGCCCCAAATTTCCCCCTTTACCCAATCCCACTATTTTCTGTCAGTGTGACCGCCCTTACGTGATCGTGGCACGCTGTCTACTCCCATCACTACTACCGGGTCGCCATAAATCTTACAATTTTCATTCATCTAATTTGGCGACCTCCCCGCCAAAAATTTCAACAATTTAACACCCTCCGCCTATCCAACTCCCGTGCTTTGGCCATACTCCCTGGATGTTCTCCCCACCCCCCGAATGGTAAGTACTCGTTCCTTCCTATTATGTTTCAATTTTTATTTCATTTTTTTCCTCTTACTTTTTCCCCTCCCCTCGCTGCTCCTTACCCTTACTGCTGCTCCTCTTGGAACACTCGGATTCCCATTCGACTAAATTTGAGTCGGAACCGACCCGTGGCGACGTTTAGGATTTGGGCCCGTCGCCTGGTACCCATATCAGCGAATCCTCGCCGCTGCAACGCTGCTCGCACCTCTTGAGGCTAATCCTTTGGCTCCAACAACCGCCAGCGGCCTGGCTTCCATGGCCCAGCTGCATGCCGCTGCCGCCACTGCTCCTCCTGCTGCGGCCGACCAGGCAGGTGCTGCCGGACACTCTTCCGCGGCGCCTTCCTCACTCACCACCGTCAGCAATGAGGGTGGCTGCTCTGGCCTCTTGGTCGCCTCTGGGCAGGACTGCTGCCGCAAAAAGATAGGCCTCCAGGTTGGCTTATCCCGCGCTTCCTGCTCCTCCACCCCGGCCGGTGGCTGCTTCTCCGCCTGCTGGGGCGTCTGCTGCTGCTGCGACGCACGTTGCGGCTGCGGAGGATTACGTTTGGGCGGATTGGGACGCTCCTCAATCAGCACGGCTCCCTTTGACCCAGACACCACCACTGGCTCACGCCAGGTCAGGATGAGAGCCGCGTGGTGCTCCCAATGCGTACCTCGGAACACTGACCTCTTCACCCGGTTGAGGATCGGCTCCTGCTCGGTGGGATGCTTCTCTTTCGGGGTTGGATTCGCGTTGTCGGCCTCCTCTTCTTCTGAAATGACGATGACGTCCGGATCGAGACGCTGCGGTTGACGCCGACGCTGCCAAGCTTCCGCCTCCAATTCTTCTGGCCTCAGGCCCAAGGGCGACAGGGACCTTTCGCGGGCTGTTGGCACTGGGCCAGCTACACCGCTCGCCACAGCCGCTTCATCCATGTTACTGCACACCGACGTGTCACGAGACGTGTGCGAAGGCGCGCGACTTGTCGTCGGCTCTTCCACCGACCATGGCTGCGTGGTAGTGGTTGACGCGGTGGACGGAATGGACGACGTTTCAAGATCCAGCACGTCATCCCGCCTGGACACCAGCAACCCCGGTGAGTAATCGGTGATGCTACTCGAGCAATCGTTTTCCGCCCACAAAATGGCTACCGTCTTCGGATGCCCACTCCATTTTTCCGCCTTAGTCGCTCGACTAGGCTGACTGGAGTGGTGGCTCCGCGCGGCCCAACTCGCCTCAGCTAAATCGCTGGTCCGGCGGCTGGGATCGACTGGCTGCTTCCTCGCAACTTGATCTGCCACTTTAATCGTATGTCCGTTCGCCATGACTTTTCTTTTCTCTGTGTCGAATAAATTTTTGGCCATGTGCCCATGAACTGCCGCTCTGCCGCTGAGCCGTCGCTGGCACCGTTGTTTTGCAGCTCAGCTCTGCACAACCCATGGCGGAGCTCAGGATTAACGGCGTTGTCGCCTTCTGCTATCTCGCTCGAACCTGTGGCGGCTAAAGTTCCCCTTCTGATGCATTTAAGCTGGCTATTTTCGCCGCTTCTTAACCCTAGGTTGGCCATCGGCTTCTTTTTTGAGCATTTTTTTTTTATAACGCTATTTCTTCTTGTATTTTGGTTAATTTTAATTCGATTAATTATTTACCCTAACGTTTCTTTCCTTTTTTTTTCGTATTAATTTTTTTGTTGTTTATTTTCTTATTATTATTTTTATACTCTGTACCGAAGGTACATAGAGTCATATCTCCTACAGTTTTGAAGATAGATCGTTCGTACCTTCTAAAGATACCTTGTAAACAAAATTATTTATCGATTTGCTGAAGGAATGATAAAAATCGGATGAACGATACTCAAGATATGAGCAAAAAACGGCCAGTAAACACCCCACACCCCACCCATCACCACATTGAACGGCAATCTTAGTGTGAGAGAGAGAGAGAGAGTGAAACTTAGAGATTAGCGCGTATAACTCGTGAGCAAAGGCGAGCTGCGACGTTAAGGGTACAGAGTATGTTATAGTCGGGCGTGACCGACTTTCTTTCTTGTTTTTAATTATTTTGGTTAAATTTAATGGCAGTAATTATTTACCCTACATTTCTTTCCCTCTTTTTTTTCCTATTTTCTGTTTACATAATACTGGGTTTTCTCTTGTTTTTATACTCTGTACCGAAGGTACATAGAGTATATTAAGTTTGTGCAAAAGTATGTAACAGGGAGAAGGAATCGTTTCCGACCCTATAAAGTGTATATATTCTTGATCAGCATCAACAGCCGAGTCGATATAGCCATGTCCGTCTGTCCGTCTGTCTGTCTGTCCGTCTGTCTGTCCGTATGAACGAAGAGATCTCAGAGATGGTAAGAGATAGAGGTTTGACATGTATGGGACATATATTTCTTATACTTGCAGGCAGATCAAGTTTATTTTCAATTTTTGCCACGCCCCCTCGCGCTCCCGCAATTTGGAAAAAACGTCATATCTCCTACAGTTTTGGAGATAGGTCGTTCGTTCCTTCTAGAGATACCTTGTAAACAAAATTATCGATTTGCTGATGGAATAATAAAGATCGGATGAACGATACTCAAGTTATGGGCAAAAAACGGCCAGTTAACACCACCCACTCCCCCACCAACAACCACAGCAACATGCCCTAACCGTTCAACACAGGCAATCTTAGTGCGAGAGAGAGAGAGAGAAACTTAGAGAGCTCACCGCGTTGTGCGCGGGGTGTTAACTGGCCGTTTGACTCCTGAGCAAATGCAAGTGTAAGGGTACAGAGTATGTTATAGTCGGGCTTGACCGACTTTCTTGTTTTTTTTAATTTTAATAATTTTTTTCAAATATTTTTTCTTTTTGTTTCCCCTTATATCCTCTTTTTCTTCGTTCGTCTGCCCTTCCTGGCCTGTCGTCGCAAATTATAGTGACGGATCTGATCCTGTGCAGCGCGCTCCAGATTCCGACGCACAAGCTCAAAGATTTCCTTTAGCTTGTCGGCGTTTTGTGCGGGATTTTGCGCTGCTTGCCCCGTACCCAAGGCTGTTTCATCGTACAGTGCTTGTGGTAGTCTGGGCTCCCGTCCTTGTATAACAAATGCTGGGGTGTATCCAGTGGATTCGACCACACTGGTGTTAATAGCCAGCATTATTTCGGGCAAGGCATCATCCCACATTCTTTGATCCTGCCCCGAAAACTGTGCCACCTTGGTCTTCACGGTTCTATTAACCCTTTCGGTGGGATTTTCCTGTAGGGTGTACGGAGCTGTGTACTGGTGACGCACTCCCAACTATTCGACAAATTTCGTAAATATTTTGCTCGTGAGTTGGGCACCATTGTCTGTGATAAGCATTTTTGGTACCCCAAACCGAGCGACTATTCTTTCTCGAACAGCCTTTTGTAAAGCTGTGGCCGTAGCTTTCCATAAAGCCACCAACTCAGTCCATTTTGAAAATCTATCTATCATAACCAGTAACATTGTGTTTCCATGCTTCGACCTTGGCAATGGACCCACAAAATCCGCACGGCTCATCTGGGATTTGTGTCAGCATTTTTCCGGTAAAATGGTACCCTTCCAAATATGGTCTAAGTTTTCTTATGGCCCACACGATCGCCAAACATTCCTTTTCAGTAGCTGAATAATTTCTCTCAGCTCCGTTCAATGTTCTGCTGGCGTATGAGATGACCCTTTCACCCTTTTCGCCTATTTGCGTCGTAATGGCCCCGACTCCGTAATCGCTGGCATCCGTTTGCAAAATTAACGGTCGTTCGAAATCGGGACAGGCGAGAACCGGATCAGATGTGAGTTTTTCTTTCACCTTTTCGAATGCAATTTGTCTTTCTGGTGTCCAATCCCACTTCGTGCCTTTCTTTAACAATGCACTCAGCGGGTGCACTAGTGTCGCAAAACCTGGTACCAAACGTCTATACCACGACGCCACTCCCAAGTATTGCCGAAGTTCTTCGACATTTTTTGGAGGTTTTAGCTCCGCTATTGCCGCAACCTTGTCGGGATCGGTGCGAATACCCTGATCCGTCACCAAATGACCCAAATATTTAAGTTCTGTTTTGAAGAACTCGCATTTTTCGGGATTTATCCGAAGATTTGTCACCTGAAGTCGCCGAAATACCTCTTTAAGGTTGGCTATATGCTCTTCTAGCGTCTTGCCTATAACGATAATGTCGTCTAAGTAAGCAAACGCTTTCGGCATCATTTCCGGCCCTATAACCTTGTCTAATGCCCTTTGAAACGTGGCTGGAGCCGAAGTTAGACCAAATGGCATTACTCGCCATTGAAATAGTCCCTTGCCGGGCACTGTAAATGCCGTTAAGGCTCGACTCTCTACCTCCATAGGAATTTGCCAATACCCATCCTTTAAATCCAAGCTGCTAATGAATCTAGCCTCTCGTAACTGATCCAAAATGTGGTTTATTCTTGGCAAGGGGTACGCGTCCTTGATCGTCTTTTCATTCATGTCCCTAAAATCCATGCACAGTCTCCATTTCCCCGTTTTCTTCTTCACCATTACTATTGGAGCACTATGTGGGCTATTTGATGGCTCTATGCAACCTTTATCCAGCAATTCATCGACTTGTGCATTAATTTCTGTTTGCATCTTTGGATTTGGTAAATATCGTTGTTTTACTGGCTTGTCTTCCTTTACTACTATACGGTGTTCAGCCACTGTTGATGTTCCCGACATGCCTGCGAAAACCGCTAATTCCTTCTTTAAAAACTCCTCAATCATTTCCTTTTCTGCATTGGAATTAACCCCTGTATTTGTTCCTTCGTTTTCCGTTTCTACTGCGACCGTTAGTTTTTCTTCCAACCATCCGTTTCTCCTGCCCCGCTGTGGTATTTTTAATACGTGTCCTCCGCACGACAGTTCCACTCCCATTCCAACTAAAAAATCCCACCCTAATACCAGTTCGTCTATGATTCCTGGCATTATTAGAAGGGATACTCGTTTCCGTTTGTTACCAAAGGCTATTTTGACCTCGAGCGATTCGCAAATGTCGCTTCTTCTACCATCTGCTAGTTTCACTTGTTTCCTTGTTTCCATTAATTTTCCTGCCTTTCCCAATACTTGTGCTAACGACTGGCTGATGAAGCAGGTCGTAGCCCCCGTGTCCACTGTAGCTTTGACGTCGTGCGCTCCTATTCGCACGGTTGGTGTCAACTGCTCTCCCTCATCTTTAAATTGACCGATTAACACTGAGGGGCTGATTGTGTCGACACCGGCTCGTCCGTTTCCCGAGCTTCTACAACAATTAAAGCTGCGCACTCCTATTCTTCCACACTGCCAACAAAACAATATTTGCTGGTTTCTGCACTCTCTTGACCAATGTCCTAACTGTCCACAACGTCGGCAGGCTTGTGCTGGGTTTGTCAGAAAAGTGTTCGCACTGTTTACATTCCTTGGCGCCGGTTGTGGTTCTGCCTGGCTCCCTTCCATACAACGCCGGCATGCATCCACTCTCCCTGGCGAGAAATTTGTACCCGTGTCACTATTGTGTCGCCCCGGTCTGTTTTCGTCCCAGAACTTTTTCTTATCGCTCTCTAGGGCCTCGAAATCGTTCGCTAACTCCATTAATTTATCCAATGTGGAGCGTTTGTATGGTCGGACAAACATTCGGAGCGCTGGCGTGCTGTTATCATGTATGATTTGGACTTTTTATTATCATTAACGTTTGCATCTCCACCATGTAGACTTTAAACGTCTCTCCTAATCTCTGTTTCCTTAGGTTAACTTCCTGTTTTAATTTTTCGAAGTAGTCTCGTGGAAGGAAATATCCTTGAAAACTGGTTACGAATGTATCCCAGGTAGTCCAATGCCTGTTATTCGCTATAAACCAGTTCAATGCCATTCCTTTCAGTAGTTCTGGCATTGCACTGGGGATCGTGTCTTTGTCTAGCCCATATGTATTGGCCGGCCATTCAACTCGTTCTAGAAAATCAAATGGTTTTCCTTTACCATCGAAACTAAATCCCCATTCGCGTACTTGTTTTGCCCCTTTTGAGTACTCCACTGCCGCAATAGCTCTTTGATATATTGCGAGTGACCCAAAGTGATATCTCCGAGTTCACCTTCAGTAACATCAAACAATCTCTAGTTTGCCGCCTTTGTTTCCATTATGTCTAGTTTCGATTGACATGCTAGAAGGAGGTCATCAACATAAACCAGGTATGCCGTGTATACATCCATCTGATGCAAACTGCAACGGTGCTGCCAACGCCAGCACGAAACGTACACTCTCTAGTCGGCACACTGGTGAATATGTATCAGTGTAATTGACACCAGACTGCTGCGAACATCCTTTAGCAACCAAGCGCACCTTTAAACGCTATATACCGCCTTGCGCATCCCTCTTGAGACTGAAACCCAGAGCCTCATACTCCTTTTCCATCGCCTCACGCCACTTTGGGATTGTTACTTCTCCCGTAGCCATAGCGCTGACCGGGTCTACCCGACCTCAGCAATTTTGGTCTTCCTGGCCCAAAACGAACCTCGCTCTGGAACGAATCATTGCCGTTACTAAACTTTGTAGCATTTGCCTCATCCTCAGAAATATCGCTGTCGCTGCTATGCCCCGACTCGGTCTCAACGCCCACGCTGCTGTCATCGCCCGTAGTCTCGACTTTATCTTTATCACCCTGAACGAGCTAGTCATGCTAATCGAAAAGAACATCACGCTTCTCGACCACTTGCCATGTCTCTGCGTCATAAAGCCGATAGCCTTTAGCTGCTTTTGAATATCCGACCAAGCGATACTCTTTCCCTTTTGGTTGGAACTTTCTTCTGTGGCGCCCCTTGGATAAAGCCACTGAAACGGAGCCAAAAACTTTTAGATGACTAATCCACCATTGGAGTCATCTCGATTAGCGATTTCAGATTCCGCAAATACACCGCCGCACAGTGGTCCCAATGGCTGCGCATTTAATTCATAAAACGAACAAATAAAGAGATATCGCGATGAAACTTGTAACTTAAGAGTTTTAGGCATATCTACATGTTCTGTGAAAGTTTCCCAAGAATTGGGCCATTATATTTTATGGATCCCATACAAACACTATTTGGAAGTTGCTGAAAATGTGCAAAAAACATATTATTTTTGTTTATAATAGTAGTTTACATTTATTTAAAGCAAAACAAAAAGAAAGTATGGTTATTATTCACATTCGCAACTTATTGCTCAAAAAAATGTTTAATTCTTCAACATGCCATCCATCTCTCAGCAAGCCTGCTGACAAAAATGTATAATTTTTTATTAAATTCTGCTAAAACATTCTCAGTAAACTTGATGTTTTTTAAAATTGCACCGAAAACATACGACTTCATCACCAGCTTTTCTGTTTTTGCTGCGGCGCTTTCGTTCTGCCATCTTAAATACAGGCCACGCTTTGATACTGTCATCTCCACTGAAAAGTCAAAAATCTTGAGGAGTTGCGGAAAGTTGCACTTCATATTGGACAATTTTACACCACAAGGACTCACACTTATGAAAAAAAAGCCATACTGGCGTGTCCAAATTTGCCCAATTTTAGTTATACTGCAAAGAAGACAGTGGTAGGCAACTAAAACCAAGCTACTAATTCACCATACTTCGAAACCATTTTATGAACTTCACATGTATAGACGGGTCATACACATATCTTTATACCCTTATATATTAAAATTGTCCAGATGCTTGTAACGCATAGAAGGAAGCATCTCCGACCACATAATGTATGTATATTCTTGATCAGCATGACGAGCTGAGTTGATACAGCCGTCCGTCTGTCTGTTTCTACGCGAACTAGTCCCTCAGATTTGAAACTGTCGAGCTGAAATTTTGCACAGAGTCTTCTTTTGGCTGCACGCTGACCATATGTCGGAACAACCCGGATCGGATGACCGCTTCTTGTAGCTGACATAAAAACGATCGTTCGTAAAATGGGGTGTTGTTCAATTATTCGTAGCGCAGTGCACGCCGCATGCATGAGATATTCCCTTCCAACCCAAAGAAGCATTCTTTGACGTTTTCACGCATTAATAAAAGCGAATGGAACTTTTTAGTTTTGGGAACTACTTCTTCGGTGAAAAAGAAATTATAAAGATGTGCATTTTTCATGGTGTCAGGTCGACTGGGATGTCCCGTTTTTCCGCACTTAAAGCAAGCACCGTTAGCCAATTTTTTCTTTGTACCTGCCCTTGACCAACAGTTCTTTTTCTGCTTAACTGTATGTGCTATCATATTCTCGCTGTATGTCTCTGCTATGCCTCTTCGATCTCCTTCTTCTTTCAACTTTATAGTATAAAGTTTAAGCACAGAATTTCGAAGCTGGGCAAACTGTCGTTCGTCTTTAAGGCGACAACTTTTCATAGCCGGCTGGAAGACTGGAATGCAGAATGTAGCTCATCGTTCATATTAATTCCAACCGCCGCTAATTGAACCAAGATTTCACCAAACAAATTTAAATAGCTTGGCATGCTGACCTTCTGCCATACGTAAACTGAGCAACTCTTGTAAAGCGATACCTTCCGCACTGGCCCACTTGTCTGCTGAACATCTTTTGGTTTTGTCCATGCCTAATATGTCGTTCCACAGCTCTTGACATATCCCAGTGGCGATGGTCTTTCACTCAATATGATCATGTCCAATGCCTTCTGATCCAACGCTGGCCAATTGACGGCTTCACCGGCGATTGACTCCACAAAGAGAAAACAAAATTGGCTGCACGGTCCGTGTAGAAACGTCACAGCTCAACGAAACGTGTTGCGCCCTGCTAAATTACACACGCAAAATGTAGAATTCAGAAAGCTACACGCCACGTGCAGAAAAGCTACACGTAACGTGTAGGATTTCAATATCTAAACGCCTCGTGTAGAAAACCTAAATGCTGCGTTGGCATTAAGTCTACACGAAATTAGAAAACAGATTTATCAAATAACTTCTACATTTTTCATGTCCCGTTACTCATGGAAACAAATGTTAAAAATAGCCTTCCTGTATGCCTGAGGTGGGTCAGCCGAAAAGCATGCAACATTTTTTTAACTCGGCTATTTATCATCCGATCTTGATGAAAATTTCAAGGCTTATAGAAATTGCGAATATAAATCTACGTTTTAAATCGAATCTACGAACGATTGAGATCGATATCTCAAAAATTGTGGGAGTTATTCAATATTTTTTATTGTGGGGGCGTGGGTGGGCGTGCCA
This sequence comes from Lordiphosa magnipectinata, assembly GCA_037044535.1. Lineage (NCBI taxonomy): Eukaryota > Metazoa > Arthropoda > Insecta > Diptera > Drosophilidae > Lordiphosa > Lordiphosa magnipectinata. The sequence goes on along the minus strand of JBAMBO010000347.1, from coordinate 81,039 downwards.
AAAATTTGAAATAAAGTTGATCTGCGTGCAGACAAAAGGAGTCTACATTTCAAAATTGGTTGCCTTAGCTCTTCTAGTCTCTGAGATCTAGGTGTTCATACAGACAGACGGACATGGCTATATCGACTCGGCTGTTGATGCTGATCAAGAATATATATACTTCATATGGTCGGAAATGGTTCCTTCTGCCTGTTACATACACTTGCACGACTTTAGTATACCCTTTTACTCTACGAGTAACGGGTATAAAAACAAAATATAAGATTCTACCGAGATAATTGTTGGTTAGCGACCTTTCTAATTATTAGAATGTAGATGTTAGCTGGCTCTAGGTCGGGATTTGAAATGTGGTCGCTGGATTCAAATGAGTGCTAACCATTACACCATAGAACCGAATTATTTAAGTTATTTGTTCGACACTTTGGTAAAAGGTCTTATTATTTATTATTTATTACGGTTCTACAATTATAGTCGTACGATTACCTGAAATCATACGATGCCGGAATCACTCGTGAAGGGGTCTAATGAATAACTATATTGACAACATTTAAAAAGAAAATTAACCATTCCCACGCTAGAACAAATTCTGTATGAAAATAAATATTTTTAGTAATTAAAAATCATTAAACGTTTTATTAAATCTTTATAATTTTTTTTGAAACGCTACAGTGCCGCTGCAGCCGACTTTCTATTGCTCATAACTTGACTATCGTTCATCTCTTACTGATTTCAGCTGCTACTGCAGATATAGAGTATATTACCATCGGCCTTGACCAACTTTCTAACTTGTTTTAACCAGTGCTGCAAACCGGTTTTCCGGCTTTTTTTTTACTGTGACCCAAACCCTGAACCGAAGCCGAAAATAGATGAACCCGAACCCGTTCCGAACCCAAGCTTTTGGTTCGGTTCAAAAAAAAAACAATAAATAAAATGTCTTCAATTTTATATTTTCTCCTTTTCGCACTCCCAATGGATATTAACATACATAAATACATTTAAATACATTTATGTATGTACATATGTAAAACAATTTCAATACATGAAGAATACATATATAGAATACATATGTATACATTCATACGAATGCGTAATTTATATTACATACACATAGGTCAGAGATATTAATTTGTAATATACTACAAATTCAATGTAAACACCTATGCTCACTGCACAATGATTGAACGCTTTATTTTTCATGTTATACATATACATATGCGCCAATCTAACCAACCCGGTGCATGCTACTGTAGAAACATGTCTGCCGAATACAAACAGAAGTGTGTGCCACACGCAGCTTTGCCAATTTAGCTATTTTTCCCTTCGGATATAGCTATTTTGTAAGCTCGAAAGCCGGAATCTATTCAGTTTTGCTGGAGCCTGCAGTTCTAGCTAATTATTTGATTGTTCAGCTATTTTAAATTAATCTCTGTTAAGTTTTAGCATTTTTAAGAGTAGATATTTGGTGGAAAAAATAGTTAAATTGGCAACACCAGCCTCGCGCCAAAAATTGGGCGCAAAGAAGAATCGAAACAGAAAGAAATAGAAAACACACAAGCTAGAACAATAAAAACGCGCATTTCATTTCGTTTGAGAAGTTTTGACTGAGAAGGTGTGAAGTAATGACGACAAATTAAATATTTACGAATATTGCATACAATGTAAGCACTGATAAATCAGAATGTCACGAATGTCAACTAAATATGACGGGCATTCATCAAATTTAATGTGGCACCTTCAAAAGAAGACAAACGCATTTTTGATCAAATCATTGTGAAAAATAGTTCCAAATGTGGCGAATAAACACCGATGCTCAATTTTGTGAGTCAAAGACTGATTGAAGTGCATACGAGAAAGCATAATCAATCGGACTGAAGATTTATACACTAGCAATGAAGGAAGTCCATATCCAGCGAACGAGCGCCAATCTCAAGTCAATTATAATCTACGTCTTACAGTCTTACAATGTATTTATGCGTCAGGTGTATACCTATTGTATTGTAATGTTGTATATATTGGGTAAAACGAGCAACGAACCAAGGTTTGAACCAAAACCAAAGCCCAAACATCTCGAACCTCAAATTTCCAAACCTAAACCGTTGGTAAATGTTGGTTCGAACCTGCAAACTGGAGGTTCCGAAAAATTTGTTGGGTTTGCTGCCCTGAATTTAACATTCAGTTCAGTTTAACAGTTCAAACACAAATCGTAGACAGACACAATAAAAACACATAACCGCAACTGAAACCGAAACGAAATCTATTTGATTTTAATGACAGTAACCGTAACCGAAACCGAACCCGATATTCTTTTCGGTTTTAATTACTGAACTATACCCTTTACTCGTGGTGTAAAAGGGTAATCAAGTTCATGCATATATATGTTACAGGCAAAATGAAGAGACGTTATTTGTGTATGAATAAATGAAAAAAGGTGATTTCCGAGCTCGGTAAGTTAGCTGATATACTCTGTGCTTGAAAAAGTGAATGCATAGTTTGAGGCGGCTCGCAGAATTGATAATAAAGTGGCCATAGTTATGGCCCAATTCTCGTACTCCCCCGTAGACATGTCTCTCTGGTGCGCGTCCTTGGCCTGTGCCTTGGCATAATGTTAATGCTGCAAACGTGCTCATTGTTTTCAGATTTTCGGAATTTTAATTAAATTTTTATTGTTTCTAGTGGCGTCACTTGGTAATACACGAGATGCTCCAATTTAAATAAGTTTTATATTCCTTTGTTAATGCAGCTGCAGCGATGAAGGCGGCTTGTCCTAAGATACAGAGAGAAAAGAAACACTTAACAAGCGAGAAATTAATATGAATATTGTAATAAGGAGTAGCATGTAAGACACATTGTTCTAAACAATTTGATGTGGAAGTTGCTAAAAATGCATCGCAACGCTTCGTTCAAATATTGATTCACAATATAACCAGTCGTACTTTGAATTGTCTCTGGCCCTTCCCTACAATATGTAAGTTGACATCAGCATCATTTTAGAATGGCTTCCGGAAAGGCTTTCGGAAAAATCAATTACATCCGCTTTTATCAAGCTAAAAGCCTGCGCTGTTTTCTGTCCCTTCAACTGACAGGCCACTCTTAGCTCTGCTCAGCTCAGAAAATGACAAAACATATTTTTATGTTGTCACAAGCACCCCAAACAAATGTCACATTTGCTTTGTTTATTCACACTTGTGGCGACCGGATGGGAGAGAGGACTGGGACATTTACATTTCCCTTTGCTCCATCTAGCTATGTTTATGTATTTTTTATTATGATTGATATTTTGTTTCAGTGCCTTTCGGTTTTTATTTTTGCGAAGTTTCGTATTTATTGACAGCTGGCTAAAGGCCCATCTTGTTGACTTGTTTAGCATTTTTTATGAGCCCCCTCTTCTCTCTTCAGTAGCAGCATTTTTGGCCTCTCAAGTGTCACATTTAATAATTTCCAGTAAAATGTTTAGATTCTCTGTCACATCGTCGGGTTATCTTAGTTGAGTTGAGGGTTGTGGTTGCCTGTGTGGATTTATGTTACGTGCTTGCCTCGTAAGTAACTTAAAGGACACCCCTAACTTAACTCTTAACTATTTCGTCAGCAAATTCTAATGTATGCTTAAACTTAGGGTAGTCACTCAGTTCTAGTGCAGAGACGAGCACCTCTTAAAAATGTATATATCTATAAAAACGTATAAGTAAAGCTTCAAATTTTTTTTTTGGAATTTAGTGGAATCGCATTTGACTAATGCACTAAATTATAAGAAGTTCTTGTAGCATTAGGAAGAGCAAATAAACTAAACTAATGAGTAGTGGTATTCCTGAAAGTGATTTGTTTTTGATTTGATTTCGGGAAACAGCAGTGGATGTTTTCAATATGTATAAATAAAAGTATAGTTTTAAAGTGAAAGGAAATGCCCTTAATGGTCAATGTTGTTCTAAGCCAGTGAATCTAAAAACGTAGTTCGGTCTATTTATACCCGTTACTCGTAGAGTAAAAAGGGTATACTAAAGTCGTGCAAATGTATGTAACAGGCAGAAGGAATCATTCCGACCATATAAAGTATATATTTTCTTGATCAGCATCAACAGTCGAGTCGGTATAGCCATGTCCATCCGTCTGTATGAACACCTAGATCTCAGAGACTAAAAGAGCTAGAGCACCCAAATTGGAAATGTAGACTCCTATTGTCTGCACGCAGATGAAGTTTATTTCAAATTTTTGCCACGCCCGCCCCCGTCCCCACAATAAAAAATGTTAAATAACTCCCACAATTTTAAAGATATCGATTTCAAATTTAAATCGCACATTTATATTCGCAATATCTCAAGCCATCAAGATCGGATGATAAATAGCCGAGTGTAAAAATGTTGCATACTTTTCGGCTGTCCCACCTCAGGCACACAGGAAGGTTATTAAACATTTCATTCTGCAAAATGAATTTAGACCACCATCACAAAATGAAGTTAGACCGCGCGCTCTCTATACATATAAAAGCGCCGAAGGCAAAGTTGTTTTTTGTCTACGTCGGGTGTGGAAATGAGTTTAAAAGTATCTATCCTCAATCCGTTCAAACAACAAACATTGAAGAACTAGAGCGCGCGGTCTAATTTCATTTTGTGATGGCGGTCTTATTTTATTATTCAGAATGCAATTAGACTGCCGACGCGGTCTAATTTCCATCACCCGTTGCGAAATAATTGATCACAAAGTTTTGTGACGCACGGTACAAAAAGTGGAAGTCACTTTGCAACTTGAAGTGTGATTTCGTAATTTTTAGCGGATTTTGCGTAATAAAGCACACAATGACTATTACTTGAAAAGAAATATGAATGTTAGAGGATCCTAAAAAAAAATTTGCAAAAAAAATATTTTGTCGGTTTTTATCAATGGACGTGAATCCTTTGTGACGCACGCAACATTTTTCCACAATTTTTTATTTTTGTGTTCTATATTAAAATGCAAAACAAAACTTACAGTTAATTGCAATCACATGGTTTCTAATGGTTTCCTTTCCTTTCATTCCTTTTTTTTTCCCTGTGTACCCTCAGAAAGATTTTAGATAGCAAAAGTTTTATAAAAAAAAATATGCAATATTAATGTCAAAATAAGAAAAAATGCGCTATCGCGGCAGTGAAACCGAAAATTTTCAAACGGGCTATGAATAAATTTAAGATTTGTTTACATTAGTTCAATTTAATTGTTACCCTTTGAAAATATAAGAAAACATAGTGTATTTTACCACTTTTAATTGTTTGGTTTTGGTGAACTGTTTCTGGAAGTTGCCTATATATATTATAGCATTTAAACATCGGCCGCAAATTATTATAGCATGTTAAAAAAGTTTGGCTACAACATCCATTAAGGGCCAAGCCGAGATTCAATTTATTATGGCAGCTGCAAATTGCACAACTGGCCGGTTTTTGCTCATAGCTTGAGTATCGTTCATCCGATCTGTATCATTGCTTCAGCAAATCGATAAATAATATTGATTAGTAGATATCTCTAGAAGGTAAGAAACATCTATCTACGAAACTGTGGAAGATACACGTTTTTTTCCAAATTGCAGGGGCGGGAGGGGGCGTGAAAAAAATTGAAAATAAACCTGATCTGCATGCAAGTTTAAGAAATATATGTCCCATACATGTCAAACCTCTATCTCTTACCATCTCTGAGATCTGTGCGTTCATACAGACGGACGTACAGACAGACAGACGGACATGGCTATATCCACTCGGCTGTTAATGCTGATCAAGAATATATATACTTTATAGGGTCGGAGAAGCTTCCTTCTGGCTGTTTTTCCGATTTTTAATGGGTACAAAAATCACGGGAGAGATTTTATTTCTATAGGGCGCTGTCCATGGCTACGAAAACGGCCGCGAAATGAAAAACTCCATATAAAAACAAGAAAGAAAGACGGTCAAGCCCGACTATAACATACTCTGTACCCTTAACGTCGCAGCTCGCATTTGCTCACGAGTTATACGCGCTAAGTTTCACTCTCTCTCTCTCACTAAGATTGCCATTCAATAGAATGCTGCGGTGGTGGGTGGGGTGGTGTTCTGTGTTTACTGGCCGTTTTTTGCTCGTAACTTAAGTATCGTTCATCCGATCTTTATCATTCCTTCAGCAAATCGATAAATTTTGTTTACAAGGTATCTCTAGAAGGTACGAACGATCTATCTTCAAAACTGTAGGAGATATGACGTTTTTTCCAAATTGCGGGGGCGGGAGGGGGCGTGGCAAAAATTGAAAATAAACTTGATCTGCCTGCAAGTATAAGAAATATATGCCCCATACATGTTAATCCTCTATCTCTTACCATCTCTGAGATCTCTTCGTTCATACGGACGGACAGACGGACATGGCTATATCGACTCGGCTGTTGATGCTGATCAAGAATATATATACTTTATAGGGTCGGAAACGATTCCTTCTCCCTGTTACATACTTTTGCACAAACTTAATATACTCTATGTACCTTCGGTACAGAGTATAAAAACTGCTAAGGAATTTTTGTGTGTGGCCGTTTTAAATTCGGTTTCTACCAATCGCGAGAAATTCTTACGTTTACCACTACGTCTTGTTCAAGCGGTGTTAAGTGCTTTAAGTGCTGTTAACGCCTCTTTTTTGCCGTGACGTGAACAAAATAGGTTTTTATTCTAATTTGTGCTGCGAAATTGAATGGCCAAATTGAAAATGAAAAATGAAAAAAAAGATTCCTGCAGAAAGCGTCGCCTAATGGCACTTTCTATGGCGGGCAAGATGAATTTAATAAACGCCATGAAAGTGAGGAGCGAGGTGCGGGACTTGGCGGATAAGCCCGCCAGAGAACACCGGCGGACCGGAGCACGGTCTGCAACATCATGTGGCGTCTCCTGTCACCACAAACCACAAGCGAGGAGCTTAAAATCTATTTGGCCAGCATTCAAACACTTCACACTCCAGTCCCCTCAATCAGTTCGATTTGATTCGCCTCAACTATGTCTTCGATCACAGCTACCATACCAAAAGGAAAATCATTGAACAGCCGCCGGTGCTCAATGATCGCGACAGTAAAACGGCCACAAACCAAATGCCCGCTCCCAGTTCAGTGGACAGCGAACTGGTGGCCTCCTATCAAGCGGTAGTATAGCGGATAGTGCAGCCTAAAATGACCCCCTGAAGGTGACCGAGCAAAAGCGGATCGGGCAATGAGGATGTGCCCTACATCAATGCCAATTATATCAAGGTAAGAAATGGGCGAACCAAACTTCAACTTTATAAATCAATTCCATTTCCTAACGTTTCCCTGACAGGGCCCCGACTACGTGGCCAAATGCTATGTGACCACCCAGGGACCGCTGCCCAATACCATTTTCGAGTTCAGCGGAGCTATATTTGCCGCCAAGTCACACATGCTACAGCAGTACATCCAGAAGATCATCATGACCTGACCAACTTTACGGAGGCAAATCGCCAAAAATGCGCGAATTACTTTCCAATCAATATGAACGAAATCTTTGCCATGGCAGCCAAGTGCGAGGTGTTCATTAAGTGCCGCTGCTCGGGACTACATCGAACTGTCATAATGATAACAATTAATTTATTATTAATTTCATTTAATAATAAAAATATATTAAAATATCACATTAAATATGTTATATTCATAATCCTGCAAGGTGTTGTTGTTTATAAGTTTGCGGGCATATTTAACAGCGCCAGAGCAGCGCACGGTTTCTTTGAAACGTTTATCGACAGAGTAAATTGTGTTATCGTGGTATTAACATAGGCTTAGCAGACTCTGTTAAGAATATGCGGAATATCAACCTTTTCACAAGAAATTTTTTGGCGACCCGTGGATACCGCCCTTATGGGTATAAAATAAATAAATACACAGTTAATAGGAGAATCAGTGAACAAAACAAAAACAAAATACGTGTAACAATATTTCGCAGTAAATCTACTGGAAGAAAGGATTGATTCAACCAACGAAAATTTGTTCTGCGCAAGGGTATAAAAATAAGAAAGAAAGTGGCTCAAGCCCAACTGTTACTCTGTATTTGGGAAAAGTGTGCTCAGACTACACTAGCATCACAAAGCAGAGCTGACACAGCATATGTTCTTTTCCCATAATTAGAGTCTATACAAATATTTTTTGTAGATCTATGAATGAGACATTACCAAAGATGTACACTAGGTACGAACATTGTACCTACAAATCCGTGGGAGATATTATATAAGGTTTTCAAAATGCGGTGGAGGCAGGGGGCTTGGTAAAAATTAGCAAGCAAACTGGATCTGCCTGTAAATATAAGAGTATTCGTTGATAAGGAATATATACTGCATAGTGCTTCATTTTGGCTATTTTATACAATTGCAGAAACTCATTTTATTCCTTGTACCTTTAATACAGAGTAGAATCGCATAAAACAGTCTTATGCATATCTAAACTCAAATTTTACTAAGTCTAATGCTTGGGCACTAACGCTTACACTAATTCTAACGTTGCATTTAACTTGGCTGCCGCTTTATCGCCACAAAAAAGGCCAACGTGAGAGCCTGCACCTTTTCGGTAGAGAATTTAGCTCTTTTAAACCAAAGTTTATCTTTCTCTCGTTTCCCAAATGGCATGCTTAACCATAAAGCGACTTCATTTTGCCTTCTCCTCCTATTCGTCGATATTGGCCTGTCCAGTTTAGAGTGCCGTTTAATTGACAGTCCACAACGCGGCTCAAAGCTAAAAAAAAAGAAAGGAAATCCACTTCAAAGGGTATCGCGAAACAAAAAAGGATTCCAGACCAAGCCGCTTTGCTACCGTGGCCCATTGTGGGGGGGTTTACTCTTGCTGCTGTTGGGCAAGCATGCAGTTCTTGGGCGAAATGGTAAATAAAAATGCAAAAACGAAAAATGGGTGAAAATAAACATGGGGAACATTAGGGGGTGACATACGCTTTGCTACTGACAATTCGACCCTAAATGACTTCGCCTTTTATGAGGAGTCTTAAACTGAGAACCAGAAAGGGCAGCAAGATTTTTTGGCTTGGGAATCGGTCGCTTTAAGGCGGGAACTAATGCGATGATTTACACCTAAGTTAGCGAAAAATAAAAGTTACTTTCAACATCCATTGGCACTTTGGCAGCCTGCCAAAAGGTTAACTTTTTGCCAACACTTTGAGACATTGCGTATGTGTACAACCGCCATATGTGGCCATCTCCAGCCACTTAAGTTGTCAGTTGTCAGAGTTTTGCATATTTGGAGAAAGAAAGTGAAAAGCAATGTAATGGGAATTTCATCAACTTTTTGGTGCAAACAGCCTTTGGACTTATCTAGAAAGGATTTGCCGCGAAACAAAAACACCGAAAACTTTTTGCCGACTGCATGCTGATAAAAAGGGAGCGTAAAATCCACTTAAGCCGCCTGCAGATTTTGGTAGCATTTTGTTCCTTCTTTATTTTTTTTTTTGGTTCGTTTTATGTATTTTTGAATGGAACATTTTTATGCTCTTTTCTGGTTGGTCCTTGCATTATTTCAAGTTTCAAGCAAAGTATTTAAACCATAAAAAAATGCTTTGGGACTTTATCTTTTTAAGGCAGGGGGGAAATGCGTCCTCACGGGTTGGTCGTAAAGTTTTCTAGCATTTAGCTAAAGATTTATTGGCTGTTACTGAGACTTTACTCTCAACTATTTTATCACCGCAAAACTCTCTTTTTTCCGAATAATACCCTTGCTTTTGATGTGTATGTGTGTGTGTGGGTTTGTCACCGTCTCGTGCGTTTTGCATTGTATTACAAAATCTCAAGGCGATAACTTTGTAGGTAGATCATAAAAACGACCATTACATTGATTTACATGCGCCACTCTGTGGCCAAGGTGTGGCAGTGGGGCATTGCATACAAATGATGCTTTTCTATAAGACCTAAACCTAGATTTTAGTTTTGTTTCTGTACAACAACGTATGTCAATTCACTTATGCATTTGTCTTTATTCAAATATCTCATCAATCATGTCTTTTACCGTGGAAACCATTCGCTTTCCATATCGCAATCTGGCGTTCGCATGCCACCTACCCTCTGGCCACCATTCCATCCACACATCCTCAGCAGGATGAACGCAGGAGGAGAGTTTCGTTTCAGGGATTGGCATTTTCAAATAAAATTTAGCGGCTTTGCCGTTTCAAGAAGATTGGCGTAAATTAGTGTGCGAATTGGGAATCAACTTGAGTTGTGAGCCTGCCTTCCGCTTTTTACATTGAATGTTGAGCATTTCTTGCTCAGAGGCGAAGACATTGTAGCCACGTCGCAATACAAAACCCGTAATGGCCAAAAACATAAACAGAATAAAGTGGCTACTGGCGTAGGCAAGTGTATGTATGTAAAATGACCTTAAAGGTCACACAAATGCTTGTGTTTAGTGTTGACACTTCAGTAGGGAAAATTTTTTTTAAAGTGTATTTTGCAGCCTAATGAGTTTTATTAAATAAATTACAACTCAAGCATTTTTTTTTCAATTTCAATTGTTTACTTCATAAATAATTGTTAACTTTTAGTTTTTATTTTATTATTCAAAAAATAAATTATTGATTTGAGTTTTTTATTTAAATAGTGTGAGTTGGCTGGCTCTAGGTCCGAAAAAGTTGCGTTTGTTCACAACTTGTAAACAACTTATGCATTGTACCACCAAAAAGAGCTGGTTGCCTTTACAGAACTGTTTCATCGTTATCCCTAACGACTCTTCAGAAGGCTTTTTGCTGAAGAAAGCATGATTGCCAACTGCCTCTCCATACAATCATTGCTTAGATCAGTTGGGAACTGCTAAAAGCAATGAAAGCAAAAATAGACAAGCAATGAGTGCTTTCATCTTTCTGGTGGTAATGCTTAAGCTTAGGGCTGAACTTTTTAAGTGCAAAAGCTTGAGCTTTTGAGCGAACTTAGAAGTGCCCGTTAAATTTGAAATGCGAAGCATTCAAATAAGCGTTTTTTGCGTTGTTTCTTGAAACTTTTGTTAGTTTCATTTACAAAAAAGAGAGCGGGCCGTCTCTTATATAGATTTGTAATTTATTTGGCGACCTTTCTAATGTTTAATTAGTGTGAGTTGGCTGGCTCTAGGTCCGAAAAAGTTTTTTATTTAAAATACAATTATTTTCTTATCTTTTTATTATACTCTGTACCGAAGGTACATAGAGTATATTAAGTTTGTGCATAAGTATGTAACAGGGAGAAGGAATCGTTTCCGACCCTATAAAATATATATATTCTTGATCAGCATCAACAGCCGGTTCGATATAGCCATGTCCGTCTGTCCGTCCGTCCGTATGAACGAAGAGATCTCAGAGATGGTAAGAGATAGAGGTTTGACATGTATGGGGCATATATATCTTATACTTGTAGGCAGATCAAGTTTATTTTCAATTTTTGCCAGCCCCCGCAATTTGGAAAAAACGTCATATCTCCTACAGTTTTGAAGATAGATCGATCGTACCTTCTAGAGATACTTTGTACACAAAATTATTTATCGATTTGCTGAAGGAATGATAAAGATCGGATGAACGATACTCAACGGTTTGAACGGCAATCTTAGTGAGAGAGAGAGTGAAAATTAGAGATGAGCGCATATAACTCGTGAGCAAATGCGAGCTGCGACCGACTTTCTTTCTTGTTTTTTTATAATATTCAAGAAGTGAGCATTAATTTTTGATTTTTATTTACTCCTCGATAAATAAGTCTTATTTTTTTAATTTTATTTTATACTCTAAAAATGTGTAAATTTTTAACGGACAACTTAATGTTAACTAATAAACAGTCAGGATATAGAAAGAACAGAAGTTGCACCACGGCAATAATAATCATAACAGAGGATATAAGAAGGCAAATAGACAACGGAAATGTTACTCTTTTAACACTACTCGACTTTAGCAAGGCATTTGACACCGTTAACCACGAAATCTTAATAACGAAGCTAGACAGATTCTATAAATTCGCAAATACTGCTTTAAAACTTATTAAATCGTACCTTTGTGATAGACGATAGGCAGTGGTTTCGGAGTGTGATATATCATCCACTTTGTACCAGGGAATCAAACCGAATCGTATTTCGGATCCGGTTCCGGTTCTGGTACGTACTGAAACTTATGTTTCGGAAAAAGGTTCTATTTTGGTTCTAACATTATTTCGGTTTTCAGTTCCGTACCGGTACATAGATTTTTATTTCGGTATACCGGTACGTACCGGTATGTACCCTTAAGATATAAAGAAAGATCGGTCTCTGGTTTTGCGTCCACCCAATTTTTTAGCGATGACATAATAATTATACTCCTAAAAACAAACGTTTTACGCTCACTTGCCCTTCACAAAGGCAAATGTGGAAACTTTGTCGAGTTTTCGTCATCTTTATTTGGAGAACGTTTCTTAGGAAAAATTATGATGTTTGATGCCATTAAACTGTTTGGGGAAAATACTGATCTATTTGAATTGTCCTATTCCTTTTCATACAAATTCATGTATGAATCCACTTAAGCTTCCACTTTCAACCGGTCCTGAACCGAACCCGTAGAACCAGTTCGGTTTGGGTTTGTGGCTCAATCGCACCGGACCTTTTAAATTTTTAACCTCCCGAACCTGGACCCGAACCGGACCTATTCTGATGAAAAAGGTTCGGTTCAAAGAATATCTTTAGTCAGGTTCTTCAGAGTATCTAAAATTATCACAATATTTTGACCGTTTAAAAAATGTTTATAGCGCTGAATCGGAGCATTACCATTTTAAAATTATATCCAAACTGCATATTACGACTTCGAGAAGGAAATAAAGTCAAGTTGTTAAATGACAAATCAAATCCGTTTATTGATTAACATAGAAGGTGCGGCCCTGCTAGAAATTAATGAATGATTACTATAATGAATGACGTCCATTCGGGTATTGATAAACGTTTTTAATAGTTTCGTTAGCTGAAATCTTCCTTATGAAAAAATATGCTTTATTTATTACCAAAAAATATCACAACGATATCAGAATTCATGAACCAAGCTTCGAACCAAAACCTTAGGTTCGATAAGTAAAGGTACCGGTTTGGGAACGAACCTTACACTTTCCAAGGGGTTTGAACCCCCTGGCCTAAACCTTTAGAATTTCAGAGGTTTGCAGCCTTGGTCAGAGCTGCTTTTCTCATTAAGTTTCATTTGAAGAGAAATGGATAACAGAAGTACTTTTTATACCCGTTACTCGTAGAGTAAAAGGGTATACTAAAGTCGTGCAAATGTATGTAACAGGCAGACGGAATCATTTCCGACCATATAAAGTATATATATTCTTGATCAGCATCAACAGCCGAGTCGATATAGCCATGTCCGTCTGTCCGTCTGACCGTCTGTCCGTCTGTCTGTATGAACACCTAGATCTCAGAGACTAGAAGAGCTAGAGCAACCAATTTTGAAATGTAGACTCCTATTGTCTGCACGCAGATCAAGTTTATTTCAAATTTTTGCCACGCCCACCCCCGCCCCCACAATAAAAAATGTTGAATAACTCCCACAATTTTTGAGATATCGATCAAATTTAAAACTTACATTAATATTCGCAACATCTATAAGCCCTCCAATTTTCATCAAGATCGGATGATAAATAGCCGAGTTAAAAAATGTTGCATACTTTTCGGCTGTCCTGCCTCAGACACACAGGAAGGCTACGTTTGTTTCCGTGAGTAACGGGTATTTCGAAGTCGGTTAGAGCCGACTTTAACTTACGCTCTCGTTTGTTGTAAGGTTATCATGACATTATAAGGAGGATCTAAAAATATAGGATGCAACATTTTCAAAGAGACTGGTTTCTCGTTTTTCTATATCACACTACAAAAGATGTGCTCAATCAGACTCTTTTTTTGAAAGCATGCGATTTAACCAAATTACGTAAAGGTCCCCCAAAACTAAGTGCCAGCTTTGCTTTTTGCTTAAAACCGAAACTGTACCGGTACAACGTTTAGGTTCTTTTCGGTCTTTTCGGCCTTACCGGTATACAAAAAATTTAAAATATCGGTTCCGGTTCTGGTTCCGAATTTTAATCGGTTCTTTTCGGTATACGGTTCCGGTTCTGGTTCCGGTTTGATTCCCTGCTTTGTACCTTAAGCGAGGTGTCCCCCAGGGGTCAGTCCTTGGTTCCCTTCTTTTCTCATTATATGTAAACGACCTGCCAGATATGTTGTCTAATTGTAATGTCCACATGTATGCAGATGATGTGCAGATGTATGTTAGCCGTCCGTTAAATGGAATAAATGAGGGTGTCGATATATGTAACAATGATTTGTTGAATGTTAATGAATGGGCTAAACGCAACGGACTATCACTAAATCCAGCAAAATGTAAATGCATAGTATTTTATAAAAAGTCACTAAGTATCACAGATCTACCTCAACTAAATATTGCTGGCACCCCTTTAGAATATGTTGCTCAAGCCGTTAATCTAGGTATAACTTTTAATGACACTCTTAGCTGGAATGAACTAGTGACTAAAGCCGCTGGAAAAAACTACGGAATACCAAGACAGCTTTCGTTAACTAAATGTTATTTGCCGACTAATCTCAGACTCAGACAGAATCTCCTTATTGCAAAGACGTACTTGACACCCACTCTTTGTTATGGAAATGAAATATTCGGAAACTGTGACGCTGCGTCTCAGAGCAGACTTAATGTAGCGTTTAATAACATTGCTAGGTACGTGTATAATAAGAAAAGAAGTGACCACATGCTTTGCCAGACAGATATATGACCTTGATTTTAAGACTTGGACTGATTACACAGTACAACAATAAAAAAAAAACCCCGGCATGGGACCCTTAAATTATGATAAGAGGGACCTCTGTAAGCATCACCTCATACCCAGTTTTTCAAATAAAGCCTCGGTTCGCGTTTTATGGGTACTTTTGTACTTGCAACACACAACGACAACAATTTTATCTTAGATTTTAAGGGCTTAAGATAAAAAATTGGAAAATTCAGCAAATGTGGACAGGGTCAGATTCACGGTCTATAAGAAATTTTGTACCAGCAATTGCCTCTGAGCAACATTGACCATTTGGGTATCACAGGCTTACCCAAAATTATGTAATTAATCTTATGAGTAATATTCGTCATTGCCACCAAGAAAAAGTAACATTTCAACTAAAATTGTCTTTGGTGGAGAAACCGCGGTACGCTAAGATGCCCTGAACTGAAGTATTTAAATGATACGATCTATTTTCCTGCTGGTATTGAAGCTCTTTACTCATATAATATATTAAATAATTTTGGTGAAGCTGATTTTACCCTAAATGGTCAATGTTGTTGTAAGGCAATTGCTAGTACAAAAATGCCAACAAACCGCGAACCAAGGCTTCGTTGGTATAACTGACGCAGTTCTGTCTATTTTTAGGTCTGGTTTGTGGCCTATACGAATTGGTTTGAGGGTGTGTTTAAAAATGGTACTCCATATCGCGGTTTTTTGTCTGTCGAGTAACATCTCTTAGGGACATGCAATAGTCCATAAAACCATCATAACCATCATAAATATGTACTTTATTCAAGATTTAAGGTTTAACTCCTTCTGGAGGTACATTAACCAATTGTACGATTGAAGTGAATTTTTTGTATGGCGTTCCCCATGACCCTGTCCACATTTGCTGAATTTTTCAGATTTTTATCTTAAACCCTTAAAAACTAAGTTAAAATTGTTGTCGTTGTGTGTTGCAGGTACAAAACTACGCATTTCAAAGCATTTCAATATATTTAAAATCTTACAAAATTCCATCGAGTGGTTTTCCATTGATTCCATTTTCTAAGCTAGATCTCTATGGGCGGGGTACTATCCGCTTGTCCATTGGAGGCGTGAATTTAGTATAACAATTGTGGTGACTCCCTTCATCTTTGGGGAATTTTCCAAAATTTTAGCTCTCGCCTTTTTTTAACCAGCAACAGATGTTGTAGCTGTGTGTTGCTATTATAAATGTGCCCATTTAACGCGAACTTGACGTGATCAAGAAAAACTGGGTATGAGGTGTTGCTCCCTGATGCCTCTAGTTTCATAATTTATTGGTCCCGTTCCCAGGCATTAAAAAAAGTTCAATTTTGTGGCACTATGTAATATACACCAGACAACCATCGTAGTTATATGACAAAATAAGCTTTGCCGTCTCAACGAGAACTTTGAATCTCATCGCAATTCGCCATACACTAGCCAGCTCTGAACGCCAATTTTTTGCAAACACTGTTCGGTTGTGGAACCAACTCCCACCAAACTTGAAGAGTATTAGTAGTGTCACGCAATTTAGGGTCAAATTACATTCCTATCTACAATATTAAATGATGTATCTAATTTTAATAATAATAATATTAAGTAATATTAAGTAATTGTTCGCTGATTCTTATGTTTTAGTGACTGGTGCAATAATCATTAAGTATACACTTGTAGCACCAGGAATTTTTTACATGGAACTTACATGGAACTTTGCATCCGACCTAGTTAGTTCTTGTAGTAGTTAAGCAATTTTGGAAAAGGCCGGAATGAAACGTCTGAAGTAAGAGAAAAGCCCTAAACACTTTTGCATTTCAATATGATTCTTTGGTACAGGCAGATGCTTGATAGTTGAAATATGTTGATTATTTGGACATATTCCTGTGCCATTAACTGTATAACCGAAAAATTCAATACTTTCAAAACAAATATGGCAGTCGATATTCTGCAAGACGATTTAGCACTCTACTAAACAATTCAAAGTGCTCTTCAATTGTTTTGGACCCAATCGCAATGTCGTCCATATATATTACTAAATTGCCATCTCTGATCAATGTTTGCAATACAAAATTGATAAATCTCTTGAAGACTGCTGGCGCATTTGTTAGCCCGAATGGCATTCTCGTTTACTCATATTGGCCATTGGGTTTAACAACAGAAGTATCCGTCTGTCCGTCCGTCTGTTTTGGTACAAATACGCTGCACATTTTTCGGAATCCTCCGGATCGGACGACTATAGCATATAGCTGCCATCGGAATGATCGATCGAAAAACTAGTTTTAGTGAGAAAAACTTTTTTGCAATGCTATCTTTTTTGTTTTTAATGCTATCGCACCCAACCTTGTTAATTATTGATCATTATGATACCTATATGATACCACACAATTCTGCCAAGTTTAATCAAAATCGGATGACAATGGCATATAGCTGTCGTAGGAACTATCGGTCGAAAAAGTACACTCAGAGAAAAAATAGAGGATTTCGATCTTGAACCAAGAGCATTCGTTCTCAAAAGTACGGTAAAAGTAAAAATTCTTGATCCAAGAGCGAAATTCTTGATTCAAGAGTGAATTTTTGATCCCGACATTCCTGATTCAAGAGTTTCAGCTCTTGATCCAAGTATGAATAATTTTTATTCAATAGTTTCAGTACTTGATCCAAGCACGAATAATTCTCAAAATATATTTGGGGTGGGGGTGTGAGAAACACGACCGACCCGACCGACGTGGTCCGTGTCCGTGTTCCTCCCCCCGCCCACTCACCATTATCTACCAAACCAACCCCAATTGATTTTGAGATAACCACATAGATATTTATACCCATTGCTCTCTTTTTTATACCCTTGCAAAGGGTATTATAATTTTGCCCAGAAGTTTGCAACGCATAGAAATATTCATTTCCGACCCCATAAACTATATATATTCTTGATCAGGGCGACGAGCTGAGTCGATTGAGCTTTGTCCGTCCGTCTGTCTGTCTGTCTGTCTGTCTGTCCGTCTGTCTGTCTGTCCGTCTGTTTCTACGCAAACTAGTCTCTCAGTTTTAAAGCTATCGAATTTTGCACAGAGTCTTCTTTTTACTGCACGCTGCTAATATGTCGGAACCGACCGGATCGGATGACTATATCTTATAGCTGCCATAGGACCGATCGGTCGGAAAATGGGTCTTAGTGAAAAAAATTTTTTTGTTTTCAATTTTATCGTTCTTAAACTTGGCGATTGTTAATTTGATGTGTTTTCATAAAGATTCTCGAAATTTGGTCGAAATCAGATGTTCATCTGACGGAAAATGGATTTTAGTTACAAAAGTTTTTGATTTTTATCTAAGCGTTCTTAAACTCTGTCATTTCAAAAACAGCGTTTGCAAGGGTATAAAAACTTCGGCACAGACGAAGTTAGCTTGGCCTTCTCGTTTTTTTTTATACTCTGTACCGAAGGTACATAGAGTATATTAAGTTTGTGCAAAAGTATGTAACAGGGAGAAGGAATCGTTTCCGACCCTATAAAGTATATATATTCTTGATCAGCATCAACAGCCGAGTCGATATAGCCATGTCCGTCTGTCCGTCCGTCCGTCTGTCCGTCTGTCCGTCCGTATGAACGAAGAGATCTCAGAGATGGTAAGAGATAGAGGTTTGACATGTATGGGACATATATTTCTTATACTTGCAGGCACATCAAGTTTATTTTCAATTTTTGCCACGCCCCCTCCCGCCCCCGCAATTTGGAAAAAACTTCATATCTCCTACAGTTTTGGAGATAGATCGTTCGTTCCTTCTAGAGATACCTTGTAAACAAATTATTTATCACACTTTATTATTATTTATCGATTTGCTGAAGGAATGATAAAGATCGGATGAACGATACTCAAGTTATGGGCAAAAAACGGCCAGTTAACACCACCCACCCCCCCACCAACAACCACAGCAACATACCCTAACCGTTCAACACAGGCAATCTTAGTGCGAGAGAGAAAGAGAGAGAGAGAGAGAAACTTAGAGAGCGCACCGCGTTGTGCGCGGGGTGTTAACTGGCCGTTTGACTCCTGAGCAAATGCGAGTGTAAGGGTACAGAGTATCTTATAGTCGGGCTTGACCGACTTTCTTTCTTGTTTTTTACTTACTTTTCTGGGACTTGAAGAACACGGTACCTCGAAAGACTGAAACACACAAAGGCGGCGACGGGCAGCTAAGCGAGCTCAGCTATCTTCCGTAAGCTAATAGACGCGACGAAATCACACTTATAAATAAACGCAGTTGCCTTTCGAACGCATCGCACAACAACAAACTGCGCATGCACTCTCTCTCTCTGCGAGAGCGAGTCCAACCCCATGATACAATTAGACAAGGTAGTCCGCTCGGCAAAATTAGGTCCCTTATTGTATGTTTGACGATAAGTGCGAGTGAGACGTTACTAAGTTTTCGTTCTAACTGTGAGTGTGAGTGAGACGACAACAACTCGTATAAAATAACATTTCATTGTGTGCGTAAGCAGCTTTAACCTTTAGTGCAGCTAAATTAATATACATACTGTAGCATTGCATGTATACGAGAATGAATGAAAAGAAATAAAACGAGGTAAAATATTATTTTATAGTTTAGTCTTTAACTTTGAATGCGCCATTAGCCGTTTTTTTTGTTTTTGAACTGCTGTTTTTTTGTTTAAATACTTAACAATAAAATAAATTCTAATCTTAAAATACATTTTTTTATATCTAAACTTATTTCTTTCTAACATTTTCTTTTTAATTCATTTTTGGGAACATGAACCAAAGAAAATATAACATAGAAGCTAACTTAGTTGCGTCGACAACTTTTCACTCTGATATTTGTCAGCTGTTCGCTGTCATTTTGGCTCTTTGAGTTATTTTTTGACTCTCTGAGTTTTTTTTTGACTATGTCCATCTCCCTCTAACCACCGTGTTTTCCTATGTCGATAATAATTTTGAGTAACAGATTTTGTTGTCACTATTGAAGTATCTACTTGTCACAATGGAGTTAACATCACTCAAAAAAGAGAGGCGTTTCAAAGTGTGCTTCTATGTTAGTTCTTCTATGCATGAACTAATTTCGCGTCAGTAATATGCATGCGGCATACACAAGGGTTAAAGCACAATAATCGAAAAAAAAATTCGTGCGCATCAATGCTTACGCTATGACGGTCGGCAACGAACAGACAATAGGGGACCAAAACGACGCGAGCGCTTTCCGAGCGGACTACCTTGTCTAATTGAATCATGTCCAACGCTATCCTCTCAACGACAAACGGCGCATGCGCCTTCTCTCTCTGCGAGAGCGACTCCAACGCTATTCTCTCAAAGTTAAGTTGCCCTCACCCCCTTTGCCTATAAAAAACCAAATTGAGAACGTTTAGAACGAATTTATCCCTATTCCAAGAGCGAAATTCTTGAAAATTCAAGAACGACTAATTTTTGTTTCAAGAGCGTTCGTACTCAAATTATTCGTTCTAGTTTTTTCTTAGTGTAGTTCTAGTGAGAAAAACTTTTTTGTTTTCAATGGTAGCGTCTTTATACCTTCCAGTTGTGAATTTGATCAGTTCCCAAACAATTTTGAGGAGTTTGGTCAAAATCGGATGAATATATCGTATTGCTGCCATATAATAAACTGTCAAGCAAATGTTCAAAGTAGTGACGCCATTTTCGTTAATATCCACAGAGTTCTTGAGCTGTGGAACCTATCGAAGAGCAAATCGGTCGTAGTGGGGTTCCTTCTTTACGGATTTTGGGTAGTCAATAAATCCCTGGTGGTAGCGCTGTGTTTTGTAGTTTGCCCTGAAGACGGTTACCGAAGTGTAAGCGGAACGAAACGAGAAACATCAAATTGTTCTTTCTATCACCCTGACTTCGAGCCGGCTTTACATCGAACCTAAAAAATAACTAGAACAATTTATTTCTGCACGTTCTTTATTATTCGCAGTAATTCGAGGAAAAACAATTTGAGAATTTTCGGGGTTACTTACCTTAAAGTAAAAATTTACCAGAAAATATTCTCAATGCACACTTGGGATATTAAAAAAGACCCCACTTGGCTGACTGAATATTCATCGAATTTAATTTTTGTTTGTTTCACTCTCTGACACAATGTGCTTTATCTCCTGTGACTTTAGCCGTTGTCAAACAAACTTGGCTACATTAAAATTTCAATATGTTTACCCATAAGGCGGCTTTGGATCGTAGTAACTTTTTAACAATGCTGCCAACCGGCTGATTTATTATTTATTTAGCCATGGCCCTAGCGGAAAAGACATGCGAGTGTTGTCTAAAAGCATCCCCTCCCCTCGACCAACCACAATCAATCAATTATGCTGCCAAGACAACAAATCAAATCACATCAAACGAAACGCAAAGTTGAGGAGGACTTGGGTCATTTGACATCTGACAAGTTGACAATTTTCCGACTTGGGATGCGGGCATTAAAATGGAAACTAATTGGACCATGAAAAATAGTTGATGCCAAATGCAAATTTTCTACCAATTTGATGTCTCTTTTCCTTCTCATGAATTTTGGCTTTAGCCTAATGGACTGGTTGGAAAATTAATTTTTTTTTCCATCGACCTTTGCCTTCATTGGGCCATAAAAAGTGCGGCGCATGTAATTCAAAGGCCTATTGGGGTTTCGTTTATTGCTGAAGCTGGATAGATGGTAAGGGTAGCAGGGGGAGGGACACGTTAGTACGTGAGTCGCATGGCGAATGGTGTGAAAAATGAAACAGAAACAGTTCGCCTGCCGCTGACAGCTCGCATAATGAAACAGAAACGCGTGAAATGAAACGGAAAAATAATATTGTTCAAGTGGTTTGAAGTGGTTTAAACAAAAAACAGAATAGGAGGAGAGAAGATGGCTTAAGTGCTGAGGTTTTGAAAGGCTGAAAATATTTTCAGTTAGTCTTTGACCGTTCTGACCTTGTCAGACTTAAGGAAAAGAACATGGGCATTCGTCAAAAAAAAAATACACCAATTGTATCACGTAATTAGGGTATTCAACAGTAAATGGTAAACTCCAAAAGTTTACAACACAACAACAAAATACATGAGCAAAAAACTGACCACCTATTTGCTGCCCTGGGGTATGTTTAAAAAATCGGGAGTAAAAGTGTTAACTGTGAAGAGTTGAAAATTATTTAAAGTAAACAACACTTGGTATCATGCCGTTTCGAGATTTTTGTCTTCAAAATATGCGGTCACACCAAAAAAAATACAAATCAATTGTCCGAATAGCTGCATCTGGTCAGTAAGTAAATTCAGACATTTTCCTCAAAATAGTTCCGAGCACTCTCTAAGGCTGGGTTTACATAGCCATACGGCCGTGTTCTACAAACCTCTATCAATCCAAAAGCAACCCAAAAGCAATTGTCGGTGTTCCTGAAACCTCTTTTGGTTGTTTTCAAATGTTGCGAATTTTATGGCGACATTTGATTTGATTATTGTGATTTGCTAATAAAGAGATTTGAGTCAAATATGATAATGAGGAACAAAGCTTGTATGCTTAACTGATCGAATTGCATTAATATTATTAAAGATTTGATGGGTGTTTAGTAATAAAAAATAAATTTTAAAATATTGTAGACCAAAACAATGAAAATGTCTGAGGGCAGCTGATTCCAAATGTGACAATATCATTTTCGGAGTTTTAATTTTCTTTTCAAATTTAAAAGTTTGTTCGCTTAAATGAAGTATTCATTTAACAAGATTATGGGGATAAATTAGCAGTTTATTAAAATTTGATTTAAAAGGTTAATTCAATGAAGTATCGAGAAAAAGCTATCGATAAAAGGCGAGATTCTCGCCGATAGAAGGCGAGAATTTCAAGCTACAAATGGAAGACAAGTTATCTGCAGTGAAATTTTTAACTCCACTTTTTACACCTTTTTTGATCTCTAAAATTTTTTGGATGTTTTTATGGGGTAAACATAAGACTCCGGAGGTAGAGGCAGTAATGCCATTTGGAAAAACAGTCGGATATCGCGGCAGAAAAGTAGCTTACGCTTCATCAGAAATTAAAAGTGGATTGCATCATTTCTGAAACTCTAAATACGATTATGTCTCCCTCGCCAACGGCCTTCTCCCAGCAATATCCAAACAATTAATGCAGCCACGGGCAATTTTGAAGTTATATTTGTGCACTCCACTCACTTGTAAGCAACAGGGTTGTCAATACAAAATAGTTTTTTGGCATGTCAGAGCTCTCTTCACTTTTTTTCCGATAGAATTGAGTACTAATGGCTTAAAATAATTTATAGTTTGGAACTCAGTGCATACCACAACCACTTGCAGCATTTGGCTTAGGAACTACCAAATAAAATTTGAATCCTACATTAATTTAAACTATTTTGAAGCCTATACAGAAAAAAAAATCCCGGGAATTTCTTAAGCCTAAAAAGTGTGATTTGATCCCGACAGTACGAGTGGGCAATTATCATTCCGAAAAGGATTGTTTTATGTACGGATCGTACTTAACAACCAATTGAGAGAGTGAGAGAGCGAAAAACCTGAGAGCAAAAGCAAATTCGCTCTCTTTGCTTCTCTCATCGTTCTTCGATCTCCTTTTTGCATGCAGCATTGACCGCTTTTCGGCTTGCCAGCATTCTTTGTGTGACGCTTGCTGGAAGCAGTTGAAGTGAAATGTGAAAAAAACTAAAAAAAAAAGTGAAATGGCCGATGAAAAATTAACAACTTGAGAAAGCAACAACTTGCTCCATATAGTGGAGAATTTGGCAGGTGAGTGTAAAGTGTATTGTGTAAAGTGTTGTAATTACTGCGGCGGTGTGTAAATACATATGTGAATTCAAGGCATTGCTGACACCGGGTTATACATATATATGTATACATGTCTTCACACCCAAGCCGAAAATCAGACGCACGCACTAAACACCAAACTAACGTTTGCATGTACACACAAAAATACTTAAATTCAAGTTTATTAAGTAATTTGTTTATTTGTCATTACATTTATCACATTATTTCCATTATAACAGATGCGGGTATTAAGTTCGAGCTCTTAAAGCTTATGACAGCTGAAAACCTTAAAGAAGCGATTCCTGATTTAGGCCCTCGTATGGACCTTAGACAGAAGCTGTTCTGGTGGAATCAGACTGAAGTAAGTAGATTTAAATTTGTGTATCAAAATCGCAACCTGATCAAGAATGTTTTTGTGTTTTGCCACTCCGCATGCCACAATTTTTCGAAACTTCTAGACATTTTTAGTTATTCTGCATTAGTTATCAGTTTAATCTTTAAATTTTTTCTACTTGCAGCTTGCCAATGAAGACGATTCGATTTCTGCCCAATCAAAAGTGGCTAGGCGAGCGATTATAGCGGAAAATATTTATAAATTTAATATTTATTACAAAAATATTTTATTTTATTAAATGCAAAAACAATATCTATATTGCCTGTAAGAAAATATCAGAAAATATATAAATAAAAAAAATCAATCTCTACCGAACTAGAATATTATCACCTATGGAACAAAGATGATTTGGGTATAGGGCACAAATCTATCTATACCGAACTAGAATATTATCTCTTATGGGACTAAGTTATGTTCGAAAAGGAGGATGAGTTTAAGTTCGGCCAGGCTAAAAGCGGGATCAAAATTTAAAAAATTATCCGTACTTAAATTGTTCCTGTCGGGAATGATTTATGCCTTTCCAGGATCAACCCATTTTTATTACCATTTCGGCATGAATTGATCCCGGAAATACCGGATTTTTTTTTCAGTGTACAACCCTGTCGTGGCAGCCCCAACGCAAAAACTACCAGTCAGCTGTTTTTGTCAGCTGTTTTGCATGCAACTCCGAAGCTAACTCCGAAAAATTAAATCTCCGACATTTGTGGAACACCTACATTTGGTTTGGAGGTTTTCAAAAACAACTGACCCCAAAATCTCTAGAGATTTCTGGAACACATATAGATAGGATAGACTAGAATGTCTAGATTTACAAATTGCTTAAGCTGCCTTTACACTTTTCATATATCTCTAAATAGTCGGTTGTCAAAATTCTCTAAAGAGAAACTCTTATCAAATTAAACCTGTCAAATTGCATCAAAAAAGCCTACATTTTCCAAATATTTAGAGTTATTTGCTTTGCTATTACACTATCGTCGGAGAGTCTCTTTAGAGATATATGATAAGTGTAAAGGCAGCTTTAGTCGACACAGCTTCTGTCAGAAATTAGTCAGCTGTTTGCTCTCAATTACGCTCTCTGGATACATTTGGGTCAGCTGTTCGCTCTCTGGATTCATTTGGGAGTATGTCCGTCTCGCTCTAACCACTGTACACTGCTCGCCACTTGAATAGGACACCTCCAAAGTCGATTTTCTATAGTTAATTGCTGCTAAACCAAGCCATCTAGGAAAATAATTTTTGTTTTCTTATAAAGTTTATTTAAATGTAGTAATTAGACGAAAATTACAAAATTATTCGAAAGTTGTAAGTATACAAAAAGCATTGTGTACCAATAAGTAACAAATTTTGGAGTCTTCATTTTGCACCACTTGAATAGGACACTTTATCTAAAAACCATTTAAGAATATTTCAATCCTTTTCAAATAACAATATTACTTAAATAAGAAATTACTAACATGTTTTTAAACCAAAAAAAGTTTTTAATAGTGTGTTGAGCCTCCTTTTTTCTCCAAAACCTCACACATTCGGTCTGGAAGGGATGCATACAATTTTCCCAAATAATTCAACGATATCGAGCCCGATGCTAATTTGATAGCTGCAATTAGTTCGGGAACCCTCGAATATTGCTGACCTGATCCATATACATCACGTGTTAGCCATCCCCACACATTCTCAATGATATTCAAGTCCGGTGAATAGGGTGGCCAGTTTAATAACTCCACGTTTTGGCTCGCTATTACGATTTAACAATCCGGGCCGTATGTATAGGGGCATTATCATGTTGATAAATCCATTTTAGATTTGCAAAAAGAGTTTGGAAGTGTGGAAAGGCCTCTTTCAATATACCATTATAACACAACGCATTCATGGTGGTTGGTATAAATTTAAGCTCACAGGTGCCATAATAGGAAATGGCCCCCCATACCATAATACCTCCAGTACTGCTGTGCATCTTATCAAGATGGTGTGGTTCTTTTCGAAGATCATGAAAATAGTAGCTCTAGCCATCGGGGCCCTCCAAATTAAACTTTTTTTCGTCCGAAAAGACAACACGTTGCCACTCCGAAGTCCAGGTGACATGTGCGCGCGCGAAATCAAGGCGTTGTAACTTCCGAGCCGGGTTAAGAGGTGGCTTCTTTTCGATTTTTAGTCTCTTCAGGTGTGTAGCATTATTAATAATACGACGCATGGTTGTCAAACTTGCTTTAACGTTGCATTTTTCCCTTATCTTGGCCAAAGAGTCGTGCGAATTGGAATCTTTTCTTAATATAAGTCGCTTGTCCGCGATGGTAAGCACACTGTGGGAGCGGCCCTTCATGTTTTTATCATAATTAGCCTCATTATTTAAAAAATTTGTTATGGCGTGACGGCTCCTGTCGACTTTTTTTTGCTATTTTGGCAATAGAAAGGCCAGAATCCTTGTAAGCTTGGGTTTTTCCTTTCTCCGACTCAGTTAATGAAGTGCCACTTCCCATTTTAATTTTTTTTAATTTTATATACACTTCAATTAAAGCAAAAAGTTTAAGTAAACCAAAATTTGTGTGCACGTGTCAACGATACCGACAAAATAAAATGCATGTTCTATTCAAGTGGCGCAAAAATTCCATTGAATTTTTGCGAATGCTCACATAAAGTGCAAACAACTTTATAACGGTTCTATTCCAAAACTTGGAATATACCAGAAAGAGCGGAGAATGCTTGCACAAAGATAATATGCAAAAAAATACCGTTATTCTACCATTTCGTTTTCGAGTTACGAGCAGTTTTAAAGAGAGCATACAGGGTGTCCTATTCAAGTGGCGAGCAGTGTAATTTCCTACTGGCACTAAAAAATATCTTTTTGGGCACTATCGTTTTAGCAAATTGAGAGGCAGAGCAAATTTTATGTCTAATACTCATTCTCCAAGACATAGCGTTGAACGTCAAACAGCACACAAGCACACATACATGCATATGCAAACATGCGTACATACAAATGTAAGCAAGTGTACGCATGTTTGCATATGCATGTATGTATGTATATGTGTGCTTGGGTGCTGTTTGACAATCAAGGGCAGAAAGAACGAGAAGGCCAAGCTAACTTCGTCTGTGCCGAAGTTTTTATACCCTTGCAAATGCAAATGTCACAGTTTAAGAACGCTTACATAAAAATCAAAAAATTTTGTAACTAAAACCTATTTTCCGACAGACAAACGTCTGAAAAAAGTTTTTCTCACTAAGACTCAATTTCCGACCGATCGGCCCTATGGCAGCCTTAAGATATAGTCATCCGATTTCGGCCCAATTTTTCGAATCTATTTGAAAGCATATAAAATAAGTCATCAGCGAGTTTAAGGACGCTAACAAAACTAAACAAAAAAAATTTTTACCAAGACTCATGTTCGACCGATCGGTCCTATGGCAACCATAAGATATAGTCACCCGATGTCGATCAACTTTTTCAAATTAGTTTGGAAGCGTTTAATATTAATAATCAACGACCTTAAGAACGATTTACTTAAAAACAAAAAAGTTTTTTTTCACTAAGACCCATTTTCCGACCGATCGGTCCTATGGCAGCTATAAGATATGGTCATCCGATCTTGACCAAAATTTGCAAATCTGTTTGAAAGCATATAATATTATTAATGACCGAGTTTAATCACGTTAACATTGAATACAAAAAAGTTTTTCTCACTAAAACCCATTTTTCGACCTATGGTTCCTATGGCAGCTATAAGATATAGTGATCCGATCCGGTCGGTTCGATATATTAGCAGCGTGCAGTAAAAAGAAGACTCTGTGCAAAATTTCAGCTCGATAGCTTTAAAACTGAGAGACTAGTTTGCGTAGAAACAGACGGACAGACAGACAGACGGACGGACAAAGCTCAATGAACTCAGCTCGTCCCCCAGATCAAGAATATATATAGTTTATGGGGTAGGAAATGAATATTTCTATGCGTTGCAAACTTCTGGGCAAAATTATAATACCCTTTGCAAGGGTATAAAAAGCGCATGCTCAGCCTTTGCTTCGGACAGATTTCGCACACATGCACAAAAAAACTTATGCGAGTTTAAATATATTTATTTTGATTAGTGTGAGTTGGCTGGCTCTAGGTCCGAAAAAGTTGCGTTTGTTCACAACTTGTAAACAACTTATGCATTGTACCACCAAAAAGAGCTGGTTGCCTTTACAGAACTGTTTCATCGTTATCCCTAACGACTCTTCAGAAGGCTTTTTGCTGAAGAAAGCATGATTGCCAACTGCCTCTCCATACAATTTAACGGGCACTTCTAAGTTCGCTCAAAAGCTCAAGCTTTTGCATTTAAAAAGTTCAGCCCTAAGCTTAAGCATTACCACCAGAAAGATGAAAGCACTCATTGCTTGTCTATTTTTGCTTTCATTGCTTTTAGCAGTTCCCAACTGATCTAAGCAATGATTGTATGGAGAGGCAGTTGGCAATCATGCTTTCTTCAGCAAAAAGCCTTCTGAAGAGTCGTTAGGGATAACGATGAAACAGTTCTGTAAAGGCAACCAGCTCTTTTTGGTGGTACAATGCATAAGTTGTTTACAAGTTGTGAACAAACGCAACTTTTTCGGACCTAGAGCCAGCCAACTCACACTAATTAAACATTAGAAAGGTAAATTACAAATCTATATTTATTTTGTATAATTTTCAGATTAAAATGGAAGATATCCAACTCTATGAGCTGATACAAAACTAAACATTGAAAAATTGGTGTACGAAAAATTAATTGTTAAGATTTCATTTGAAATAAATATTCTTTTCAATATATTAATTTTCCAATTTTTCTAGAGTGTGGATTTAACTTCGACCGCCTTAATTACATTTCTTCCAGCGACAAAGAGCAGATTTTTCCAGAAAGATAATTGTCATAATAATTGTAATATGTATTACATGTATTATATGTATATGGATTATAAAAAACTGAGAGACTAGTTTTGCGGATAAACAGAAAGAAATACAGACAGACGGACGGACAAAGCTCAATCGACTTAGCTCGTCGCCCTGACCAAGAATATATATAGTGTATGGGGCCGGAAAAGAATATTTATAATATTTCCATCTTGCCATACTTCTCCCAAGAATTTGAATCCCTTGTTTGAAACTACTTCAACAGAAATCAATCAGGCTTTAGGAAAAATCGTAGCTGTATCACTGCCCTACTAAAAGTATCGGAAGACATTGGAAACAAGCTAGACGATGGTCATGTAACATATCTGACGCTGCTCGACTACAGCAAAGCATTTGACACAGTCAATCATGATAAATTGTGTACTAAATTGAGCAAATTGCTTAGTGTTTCAAGGACCGCATCAAAATTAATGAGATCTTACTTAATCAACAGGCTGTCGTATCCTCCCTCAGTGTATCGTCATTCTGATCAATTACTCGTGGTGTCCCTCAAGGTTCAATTTTAGGTCCATTATTGTTCTCTGTGTATGTGAATGATCTCCCAAGTACCCTGTCAAAATGTAATGTCCATATGTATGCTGATGATGTCCAATTGTACATTAGTCGTCCGTTATGTAAAATTAATGAATGTGTAGATGTAACTAATTCTGAGCTAAAATCCATTGCAGAATGGGCCCTTAAAGTCAAAATGCCTTGTAATTTACAAAAAATCATTTGATATTATGACTCTTGATAGCCTATATATTGATGATAAAGAGATAGAGTAAGTCGAAAAGGCAAACAATTTAGGAATTAACCAGAATTTGACATGGACTGACCATATTAACAAGGCAGTTGGTAAGACATATGGCCTTCTGCGACAACTATACTTGACCCAAAACTTTGTACCTGAACATCTCCGACTTCTTATAGCTAAAACATATTTAGCACCGTCCTTATTCTATGGAGTCGAGCTATTTGGGCAAAGTGATGCCGAAAGTAAACAAAGACTGAAGGTAGTATTTAATGACATAGCTAGGTATATTTCTAAAAAGAGACGAACTGACAGCATCTCTAACCATTCATATAAAATTTACAATCTAACCCTTAATGACTTACCAAGCTTATGAGCATTAATATTAATTCAAGATTATAAACACTAAGGAACCTGCGTATCTCTACGAAAAATTAAGTCTCTGGCCTCTAAAGGAACCAACAATGTTGTCTGCCAAAAATATAACCTATCCTCGTCAGAAAAGCACTTCTTTATATATGCTGTTCGCCTGTGGAATAGCTTACCTCATGAACTAAAATCAATTGGTAGCGCACCATTATTTCGAGCTGAACTCAACTCACACTACAGTAAACGATAAATTGAAACAAAATAAAATAATACTAGGTTAAAATTACATAATAATCCAAAGTACTTTAATTTATTATAATTCAAATCAAAAATTTCTAATTCTAACTTATCTTAATATTAATTCAATTCTCCGCGTTTTTATTGTCCTATCTAAGGTTCTTTTGTGACTAGTGTTATAAACTAAAAGTTTAATACATACTTGTAACACTAGGATGTATAAATAAATAAATAAATAAATAAAACATGCGTTGCAAACTTTTGGGCAAAATTATAATACTCATTGCAAGGGTATAAAAATAGACGAAAACACAAAATATTACGTACGTTACGAGAAAATTTTTAAGTTGAAAAAAACAAAACATAGTTGCCACAATGTGACAGAAAAACGAACATGCTCGATATGCTTGTCGCCGGAAAAATAGTCTCTATCAAGTCACTGTCAAGCAGAGCTGTAGACTGCAATTACAATTACAATTACCATTACAATTTTTGTACATTTATAACCTTAATTACCATAACAATTACAATTATTTCGTAACTAAAAAGTTTTGATCCTCTTTGGTAAGGTAGGTTCAATATAATCGGGTACTTGAAGGGATTCCCTTCCGAACTGAAATCGTCCACAATCGTGCTCATTTTCATCGAACTTATATTAGTTTATTTCGGACGACTGTTCGATTTTTAATAAAAGTAATTTTTGACTTCTACCAAATGTTTAAATGTGGCATATAAATATATAAAATACACATTTTTTAACACTAAACCATATGTAGTTTATACATATGTACTACATGTAATTAATTCATATTATTCATCTATTTACTTTACATATCACTCTTCTCCATTGATTATCTTTAATGTTGTGGGTAATAAAGGTAACATATATTATACATACCGCCCTTTAAAGTAAGCAATGCTTTTGAAGAGAAATGATTCCGAATCATGTTTAATATACTCTGTACCGAAGGTACATAGAGTATATTAAGTTTGTGCAAAAGTATGTAACAGGGAGAGAAATCGTTTCCGACCCTATAAAGTATATATATTCTTGATCAGCATCCGTCTGTCCGTCTGCCTGTCAGTCCGTCAGTCCGTATGAACGAAGAGATCTCAGAGATGGTAAGAGATAGAGGTTTGACATGTATGGGACACATATTTCTTATACTTGCAGGCAGATCAAGTTTATTTTCAATTTTTGACACGCACCCTCCCGCCCCCGCAATTTGGAAAAACCGTGTATCTTCCACAGTTTTGATAATAGATACGTTCGTACCTTCTAGAGATATCTAGTAATCAAAACTATTTATCGATTTGCTGAAGGAATGATAAAGATCGGATGAACTATACACAAGTTATGAGCAAAGAACGGAAAGTTAACACCCCCCACCCACCCCACCCATAACATAAGCATTGCGTTCAGCAGAAAAAAAAACCTTCAAATTTTTTGCCGGCTCTAGGTCTCGCTATGTTGGTACATAACTTTAAAACAGGGACACACTACACCACAAAGGAGGTTAGTTGACCGAACAGCTGTTTCAATGGTATCTCTACCATATCATCAGCGGTCTTCACCTGGTACTACAATCAGAAAACAACTCCCTCCTCATGCCTGAGATGCCATAATCGCTTGGGAACTCCAATGCGATTCAACAGCAAAATCCAGACACAACGAGCCAGAGCCGCGCTGTCTGTGGCCTTTGTACGTGTGTGTGTGTCCCCCAATGGTCTTACAATGTTATTGAGAGAGATTTCCTCCCCGCTGCTAACACAGTGACCAATAAGTCTGAGTGCAGAATTGCATTCAAACAGTGGTTTTTGTTGCTATAAACGAAACTATTTTTAGTTTCAACAACAACGCCGTGCCTACCGTTTTATACATGCATGTATGTCGTAAAACATAAAGGTCGTTAAAACATACATGCATGTATAACTTCAACTCCGAACGTCAAAGAAGGCGGTCGTGTTGTCTCTGCGCTCCTGCAATTTTTTTCTGTTTTGAGCTTAAACGCAAACATATCAGCTATAAACCCGCCGACGTGATCTAGTGACACTTTCCTAATCAATCTTGCCCGTACAGTGTCAATTACAGTGGCATTAAGATTACCTACAAATCAATTAAATTAAAGTGCTCTAATCTGCAAACAAACCAACGCTTTGCTTTTGTTTTGATTTTGTTTTGTGCACTCTCCCGTACGTGCTACTTGTTGTTGTGAGCTTGCTCTCTGCTGATCTGATCTTGTTCTCTTTGCTAACAATTGTTGTTGCCGTCATAGCTCTCGGCGTCAAACAGTAAACTTTCTGTGTGGCTTAAGATCTATTGCATCTACTTGGACTATTTGATCGTTGCCGCTCTCTCATAAGTGCATCTGCTGCTACCCCCCCGCTTGTCATCGTTTGGGTCTGCCTGCCGCTCTCTTTTGGTTCTCTTATTTGGAGCCCTTAAAGTCTCTTCAATATGAGCGTACCATGCACTATGAAGAAGTGTGAGTTTGGTGGCAATATTGTTGGCGACTCGTAAGTTGTCTGCTGGCTTTGCTCCAACTGTGCACATATTAAATGTGCTGGTCTAACTGGCCGTGTGAGTGACTTCATCTCTAAACGGATTGGTTTGACCTGGTCCTGCGTGGATTGCCGAGAAATTGAAGACGACATGCGAACGTTTATGCGGCAAACGCGAGTTGGCTTCAAGGAAGTCCACTCTGAGTTTGAACATTGCCGTGAGAAATTTTTATCATTGAATTCTCAGTTCCTTGGACTAAAAATTATGAATGAATCGCCCAAACGCAAAAAATGTGATCCTCAGAACTCTGCCATCTCGTACAATACTCCCCCGTCTCCCGCCACCGCTGTCACCCTATCTTTGCTGTTTTCACCAACTGTGGGTTATACTCAGGCTATGGTGCCAGTTGTATTTTCCGGGACCTCTGCGGGCGTCGTAAACTCTCATCCCGAGGCGTCCACAGCTGCTGCTGCTATGGATACATCCACCATGGGCACCATTATCCATGGTGAGGCTCCTGTTGCTTTACCCACGGTTGTTGTATCGGATTATTCTGCTGCCGCCCCAGCTATGGCCGCCTTTGCGGCATCCGCTCCGGCACCTGTCGGCACATGGGCTGCCGCTCCGGTTGGTGCTGCCTCTGTCTTCGCCTTTCCGCCAGTGGGAGCTTCCTCTGACCAATGCGCTGCCGCCCCAAATATGGCCGCCGTTGCTGCCTCCTGTATCGCC
Organism: Lordiphosa magnipectinata; assembly: GCA_037044535.1. Classification (NCBI taxonomy): domain Eukaryota; kingdom Metazoa; phylum Arthropoda; class Insecta; order Diptera; family Drosophilidae; genus Lordiphosa; species Lordiphosa magnipectinata. The sequence continues at coordinate 47,675 of JBAMBO010000347.1, read as the reverse complement.
GCACCTGTTGGCGCCTCCTCCGCCATCGCCTCTCTGGCTATGGTAACCGATCAATCTGCTGCTGCCCCAACTATGGCCGCCGTTGTGGCCTCTGCTCCTGCGCCTTTAGTTGCTGCTCCGGTTGGTGGTCCCTCTGCTTTCGCCTCTCCTGCTGAGGTAACCAATCAATCCGCTGTCGCAACTACTACGGCCGCTGTCGCTGCCTCAGCTCCTGCACCTGTCGTCACGGCACCTGACGTCACAGCACCTGTAGGCACTGTTCTCGCAAGTGTACCGCCGAGACCATCAAAGGAATCCGCTCGCGCAATACCCACATATGGCACTTTAGGTGCTGTACTTCCTAAAAAATCTATTTTCGTTTCTTGTCTTGTGGCATCGGCTACGGAAGATCTTGTGAGACATCATCTTTGTTCAAAGCTAAATATTCTCGATCTATCTCAAGTAGAAGTCAGAAAATTCCGATTTAATAAAATACGTGATATATCGACTTTTAAAATCACGCTGCCCGATTTATATGTTGACAGAGCACTTCAGTCGGACACCTGGCCTGAGTTTACATTCGCGCGCCCTTTCTCTATTCGCGCCAATCCTTCGGCCCGTGCTGACCCACAATCTTCTGTTCCGGTCTCAAAAAACTAAAATCTTCCTTCTCACTTGGCTACCAAAATGTAAACAGCTTGCGCGGTAAGCTGAGCGCCCTGTTTATTAATAGTGCATCTTTTGTACAAGATGTCATAGCTTTCTGTGAGACTTCCCTTCATGCTGGTATTTCCAATTTTGAGATCCTTAGTGACAAGTATGTTATATATAGGTGCGATCGCCCAACTCGTCGTGGCGGTGGGGTTCTCGTCGCTGTTGATGCAATCTGGCCATCTCAGCTAATTCCCTGTGAATCATCTCTTGACATTGAATTTGTTGCTGTTGAAATTCAAACACACGACTCCAAATTATTTATCACTTGTTCGTATATCCCTCCCGCATCTGAGCTCGCGGTTTATCTAACTCACGCTGAACGAATTCGACACATCGCATCTCTATTAAATGACCGTGATCGTTTAGCTGTCGTTGGGGACTTTAATATTCCTCACATATCCTGGTCATCTTTTGATAATTCCGACGAACTTTTTCCATCTATCCAACACGAACTTTCCGATTTAATGTCCGAGCTGTCTCTTGGACAGAAAAATTCTATCATGAATAGCATGAGCAGGATACTTGATCTTGTATTTGTCAGTGACATCTCCAACTCTGCTGTATCGAGGGTACCACCATTTTCTCAACCGGAGGATGTTTATCACCCTACTATTGAACTTAGCTTTGAACTTGAAACGCCTAACTGCGCTGAGATCTCAACCCAGCGAAGTCAATCTTACTGCTTTCGTAATGTAAATTTTACATCCCTGAACGTTGCACTGTCATCGTGCGATTGGTCCTTCCTTGATACATGCCGACATATTGAGGAAGCCACCAAGTCATTCTATGAGGCTATTTATAATGTATTCAAAATTCATGTACCAGTTTCGTACACTACCTCTCGCACGCGCTCTTTCCCATGGTTTACGAAAAGCTTGTCTAATTTGAAAAATATAAAATCTCGCTTGTATAAAAAATTTAAGAAATCCGGTTCTCAGTTAGATTTCTCTAGATATTCAGTGGCCCGTTCAAAGTTTTTGCTGCATAATTCAGAATGCTACAATAATTATCTGCTTAGCTGCAAGATAAGCTTTCAGCAAAACCCCAAAAAGTTCTATAACTTCGTTAACTCCAAACGTAAATCTTCTCAGTTTCCTCCTCGATAACGTGACTGCTAGTAATGATGCTAACATCGCCAATTTATTCGCAGCATTTTTTCAGCGTTGCTATTCCGTTTCATCGACTAGTTTTGGTACCATTAATCCGTATCCCTATCCTATTACCCACTCTAACAGCATCCATCCACCTGTTTTGGACTTAGAGAGTCTGCTTTCGGGTATTCGTTCTATAAAAACATCATATTCTCCTGGACCTGACAATGTTCCAAGCTGTGTACTTAAAAATTGTGCAAATTCTTTATGCTTCCCGCTTTTAAGGTTGTTTAACTTATCTCTTGAGCTAGGTGAGTTTCCCAACGATTGGAAGGAATCTTTTGTCATTCCTATTCATAAAAAAGGATCTAAATCGTCAGTAACAAATTACAGATGTATCTCAAAACTATCTGACATTCCTAAACTTTTTGAAATGCTCATAACATCTCAAATACAGTACTCTTGTCGCTCAATTATTTCGCAATCTCAGCACGGCTTTATGAAAAAGCGTTCTGTCTCTACAAACCTGCTTGAGTTTACTTCTATTGTGAATAGGGGTTTTATTAATAAACTGCAGACTGATGTAATTTATACTGATTTTAGCAAGGCTTTTGACTCTGTCAATCATGATCTCCTCCTTCACAAACTGTATCTGCTTGGTTTTCCTCTAAACCTTCTTAACAGGATAAAGGCTTATTTGACACATCGCTCCCAGCGTGTCCGTTTTAATTCGTCGCTTTCGGAATCCATCAGCGTACTCTCTGGGGTACCTCAGGGTAGTCATCTTGGACCTCTACTTTTTAATTTGTTCATAAACGACATCCCTCACGTCCTGCTTCATTCGCATGCTTTGATGTACGCCGATGACCTAAAACTCTGCTTGTCCTATAAGGACCCGTTGTCTCCTCTCTTTCTTCAATTGGACTTAAACTCTCTGCATACATGGTGTTCGGTTAATTCCCTCCCACTTAACGCTGAAAAGTGTAAATGTATGACTTTATATCGAACACAGCCGTATCTATACGACTTTTCGATTGATGACAATCCTCTTGAACGCATTTACGAGGTTGATGATTTAGGCGTCCGCTTTGTCCCCAAGTTAAGCTTTAATGGACATGTCTCTATCATCTCTAATAAAGCTATGGGTGTTCTTGGATTTATCAAAAGATGGTCCAAGGAATTTAACGATCCGTATCTCACTAAACATTTATACGTCTCTCTAGTTCGACCAATACTTGAATATGGGTCGTGTGTTTGGTCACCGCATTACCAAAAATATCAGGACCAAATTGAATCGGTTCAAAAACAGTTTTTAATTTTTGCCCTCCGTGGCCTCAACTGGGACCCCACCATCCATCTTCCATCTTACGAGCATCGACTACTCTTAATCGATCTTCCATCTCTTAAGAACCGCCGTACGTGCCATTGTGTGCTTTTTATTCATAAACTCTTATCAGGTGATATTGACTCTTGCGCTCTGTTAAGCCAAATAAATCTTGCTGTTCCTTTGCGTCTTACCAGAAATTTCTCTCCGATCTATCTACAGCCTTGCCTAACAAATTATGCTAACTATGAACCTTTCCGAAATTTGTGTCTTAACTATAATATGTATTACCATCTTTTCTCTGCTCACTCTTCTGTGTTAGATGTAAGAAATAATTAACTGTCATTTTTTAAGCGACCCCTGCAATGTTGACAGAACTTTGTTAAACTTAAATAAATAAATAAAAAAATAAAACGCTAGAGTGACGAAACCCTTGAAATGGCGAAATAACAAATTTAATTTTAATTTAAATTCATTTATTGTAATAAAAAAATGTATCTCGATTTTCCAGCTGGAAAATGTTTAAAATTAATCTTTTGGGTTTATTTAGCATAAAAACGGAGAAGTTTTTGATATGCGCGAAGTTGAAGCCATGATATTTGGAATTGATTATTTTATATTTCTGACCTAATTTCCTCCTAAATTTCCTTCCCAGTTTTGTATACCCGTTACTCGTAGAGTAAAAAGGGTCTGCCAAAGTCGTGCAAATGTATGTAACAGCCAGAAGGAATCATTTCCGACCATATAAAGTATATATATTCTTAATCAGCATCAACAGCAGAGTCGATATAGCCATGTCCGTCTGTCCGACCGTCCGTCTGTCTGTATGAACACCTAAATCTCACACTGAAAAAAAAAATCCGGGATATCCGGGATCAATTCATGCCGAAATGGTAATAAAAATGAGTTGATCCTGGAATGGCATAAATCATTCCCGACAGGAACAATTTAAGTACGGATAATTTTTTAAATTTTGATCCCGGTTTTAGCCTGGCCGAACTTAAACTCATCCTCCTTTTCGAACATAACTTAGTCCCATAAGAGATAATATTCTAGTTCGGTAGAGATAGATTTGTGCCCGATATCCGTACTCAAATTCGTTCCATACGAGATAGTATTCTAATTCGGTAGAGATAGATTTGTGCCCCATTTTCGAACTCAACTTTGTTCCATACGAGATAATATTCTAGTTCGGTAGAGATTGATTTTTTTTTACATATATATTTTCTTACAGGCAATATAGATATTGTTTTCGCATTTAATAAAATAAAATATTTGTGTAATAAATATTAAATATATAAATATTTTCCGCTATAATACTCGTTCTCGCTTAGCCAGTTATCCACTTTTGATTGGGCAGAATTAATTCATCTTCATTGGCAACCTACTAGTGGAAAAAATTTTAAGATTAAATTAATAAAAAATGCAGATATCTATAAATATCTAGATAAATAGATTAGATAACTATAAATGTCTAGAAGTTCAGAACAATTTATCTACGAAATTGTGGGAGATATGACTCATTTCAAATTTTAACATGCGGAATGGCCAATGTACTCACTTCAGTTTGTCTCCACAAGAACAGCTTCTGCCTAAAGTCCACACGGGGCCTAAAGCAGGGATCGCTTCTCGAAGGTCTTCCGCTGTAATGAGCTTTAAGTGCTCAAACTTAATACCCGCATCTGTAAATAATGGAAATAATGTTAGTGAACAAATAAAGCCGAAGACGCTTACAGTGGTTTACAGCTTATTTCAACAAAATCTTTTAATGAGTTCTTAAACTTTTTTAAACTATTTATTCAAATAAACTGTGATAAACTGTATGTGGAAACATACAGTATGTCAAAAGTGTTTTGACACAGAAAAAATATTAACATTTTTCACTTATTTTGCAAAAAAAGATGGGCTTTTCATAAACGGTAAAATTTTCTTCTTATTTTGTTTTACCATTTATAGAAAGACCCTTTTTTTTGCAAAATTAGTGAAAAATGTTAATATTTTTTCTGTGTCAAAACAATTTCTTGACATACTGTATGTAAATGCACGCACAGTCACCAGCCAGAAAAAATTTGAGTAAAGTGCGCATTTTTCATACACACATATACTTACATACATATGTGAGTTTAAGGTAGGCAAAGCATTGCTTCGACACCGGGCTTTACATATGTATGTACATATGTATGTACATATGTATGTCTTCACACATAAGCCGAAAATTAGAAGAGCGCATTAAACACCAAACTAACGTTTGCATGTTCACACAGTCACAAAACAGAAAAAATTTGAGTAATGCGCATTCTTACCCGCTATCATATACGCACATTCATACAAACAAACACACATACACCGTCGCAGCGATTGCAACACTTCACACAATACACTTTACACTCACCTGCCAAATTCTCCACAACATGGTGCAGGTTCTTGCTTTCGCACCATAGTTTTAATGGTTCATCGTCCATTTCACCGTTTTTTTCAGTTTTTCCAATTAAACTTTTTCACTTTCACACTTTTGTTACTTGAACTGCGTCGAGCAAGCGTCACACAAAGAATGCAGGCAAGCCGAAAAGCGGTCTATGCTGCATGCAAAAAGGAGATCGAAGAACGATGAGAGAAGCACAGAGAGGAAATTCGCTTTAGCTCTCAGTTTGTCCGCTCTCTCACTCTCTCAATTGGTTGTTACGTACGAATCGTACATAAAACAATCCTTTTCGGAATGATACATGCCCCCTCGTACTTAAAAATTTAATCCTACTGTCGGGATCAAATCACACTTTTAAGGCTTAAAAAATTCCCGGCATTTTTTTTTCTGTGCAGAGACAGGAAGAGCTAGAGCAACCAAATTTGAAATATAGACTCCTATTGTCTGCACGCAGATCAAGTTTATTTCAAATTTTCGCCACAAACAATATTAAGAATCACCGACCTTAAGAACGATTTACTTAAAAACAAAAAAGTTTTTTTCACTAAGACCCATTTTCCTTTGAAAAACAAGTTTTGATGAGAGCTGTTTTTACAAGATTTTTAAACCAAATCTAATTTATAAATATGTATACCATATCAATAATTTAACAACTCACTTCACTAAATTTGTTCTTCTTGATGTTAAAATTTATATTTTTACCCCAATGATTGAGGTAACTAAAATGGTTTTACAATTTGTTATATAATTATAACTTGCAAGCGAAATTACTACAATTTTTTTAATTATCAAAGAAATTGAAGCAATGGAAATATCTATTGAAATAATTGTAATTTTAATGGTAATTAAATTTTAAAATATACAAAAATTGTAACGGTAATTGAAATTGTAATTGCAGTTTATAGCTCTGCTGTCAAGTCACTAAGAAGTCACTGTCAAGTCACTATCAAGACACTGTCAAGTCATTTCAAGTCAGTGTCAACTAACTGTTAAGTCTTTGTTAAGTCACTGTTAAACCAACATTATAATTTATCTCACTGAATTCACAACTCGACCTCATGTCAGACACTCTTCCCACCCACACTTTCCTCCTACTGTTAAGTTAACAGAAAAAAACCATGAAGTCATCGAGGCGTTGCAGTTTTCGGAGTCCGCAAAGACAAACAGCTGCGTGCTGTTTTGTTTTGGCAGAGGGGGGAAAATAACCAGAGATGAATTCGCTCTCTTAAATTTAGTCCGGCTCTGGCAGTTTTTGGACACGAGCGCACAGAGCGTTGTCTTTGCCCATGCTTCTTTGTTTTTATTTTTTGCTTGTGTTTCTCTAATCTCGCGCAAGTGCGTTGGTTTTTGTTGTTGTAATTTGCTTATGCGCATGTGTAGCGATATCAGACCAACGTTGCGAAGTTGGCAAGCCGAGCTCGTCGCAGAACTTCGTGCAGTGGCTACACTAGTGCGAATCTTCTGCGATTTAAAATAATAACCGCCCCATTTCAAATTATTTCGTATTCTATCCTTACAAACCAAGCTTCAAGCCAATCGGAAGAAAAATAGTATTTTGCATGTAGAATTTTCAGGGCAATTTCACACCCTGTGGGCGGATTTTCCGACATTGGAAAATCACATTTCATATTATTTTGTATTCTATCCTTTCAAAAGGAGATTTAAGTCAATCCGATGGAAAAACAAGAAAGAAAGTCGGCCAACCCGACTATAACATACTCTGTACCTTAACGTCGCAGCTCGCATTTGCTCACGAGTTATACGCGCTCATCTCTAAGTTTCACTCTCTCTCTCTCTCTCTCTCTCTCTCTCTCTCTCACACTAAGATTGCCGTTCAATAGAATGCTGTGGTGATGGGTGGGGGGTGGTTGGTGTTTACTGGCCGTTTTTTGCTCATAACTTGAGTATCGTTCATATTTTTTCGGTCTATTTCCTTCGCGTGTGAATTTACCAAAATCGGAAAAGTTTCCCAAATTTTATTTCAAAGTGCGCGCCTAGATAATTAAAAGAAATGCGAACTCCATAACAGGTGCCATTCAACAGGCAACAGGTTGCCATTCGCTTAGGCATTTAAATGAGAAGTCACTTTGGTGAAGATTGGCAACAATGCCGACAATGACAACAATACGAATTTCTATGCAAACAGTCTTAGCACATACTACATACTTACATAAAACGAGAGCGTAAGTTAAAGTCGGCTCTAACCGACTTCGATATACCCGTTACTCATGGAAACAAATGTTTAATAGCCTTCCTGTGTGCCTGAGGTCTCTCTCTCTCTCTCTCTCTTTCTCTCTCTCTCTCTCTCTCTCTCTCTCTCTCTCTCTCTCTCTCACTAAGATTGCTGCTGAACGCAATGCTTAGGTTATGGGTGGGGTGGGTGGTGGGAGTTAACTGACCGTTTTTTGGTCATAACTTGAGTATCGTTCATCCGATCTTTATCATTCCTTCAGCAAATCGATAAATAATTTTGAGTACTAGATATCTCTAGAAAGTACGAACCATCTATCATCAAAACTGTAGGAGATATGACGTTTTTTCCAAATTGCGGGGGCGTGAGGGGGCGTGGCAAAAATTGAAAATAAACTTGATCTGCGTGCAGACAATAGGAGTCTACATTTCAAATTTGGTTGCTCTAGCTCTTCTAGTCTCTGAGATCTAGGTGTTCATACAGACGGACGGACAGACGGACAGACGGACATGGCTATATCGACTCGGCTGTTGATACTGATCAAGAATATATATACTTTATATGGTCGGAAATGATTCCTTCTGCCTGTTACATACATTTGCACGACTTTAGTATACCCTTTTACTCTACGAGTAACGGGTATAAATATACAAGACATACACACACTGAACGAAATGATAGAGCGCGATATACATGCCATCCCTTTCGCTCTGGTGCGACGCCCCACGGGCTCGCAACCTATATCTATCATCAACATTTACACCTGTCATATTTTATAATTTCCTTAGAATAAGTTAAATAAAAGATTCAAAACACGCGCGCACCTTTAAACCACAAATGCGCGCGCCATTAATCGATAAGCAGCCAGCTGATCAACCACGACATCGTTATCGATTTCGCGCGCTCTGCCACGATTAGCTGCGCTCGCTGCCACCGTCGGCTGCGCCCTGGAGCCTATAAATGCAGAGCATCAACTCACTAACAAGGCACTCACTCCTCAGCTTTGGCCGAGTCGACACCTTGGAGTTTCCGAATCGGCTGCGGTCGACTCCAGGTGTGCGGTTTCCGAATCGCCATCTGTGTCTGGACGGGATTTCCGGTTGAATAGCACCGTCGCTGCCCGTCCAACTCCCACCCGGCGGTGGGCAAGCCACAGGGGGGTTCGACCCTCGAATCCGCCCCTGTCCTTAAAGTCTGGTTGGATGCACTGCACTCATCAGTGACGTCATTTCTGGGACTCCCGTAGTGCGGGTTCCGAATCGGCATCTGCGTCTGGACTGGATTTCCGGTTAAATAGCACCGTCGCTTGCCGTTCTATCTCCCACTCTGCGTTCTCCGAACCGGCAGTGGGTGATCCACAGGGTGTGCGGTTTCCGAATCGGCTCCCTGGCTGTGTCCAACAATTAAGGGTACAGCCACAACACACGCGGGTAGGCGCGTTCCAACACAGCAAGTCTTGGAACGACTCCCGGTCACTAGGGTGGCACCTACGGCAACGATCAAGACAAACCAGATTGGCCCCCGGCCTGATCCTCCAAGAGCGGCACACTGCATCCGTCCTAGAAGCCCCACGGCCCTCGAGCTGTTCTGCTCAGGGACCAAGGTCACCCTTTGAGAGAAACTTCAAGAAAATTAAGCTAATATTCACGAACCACCCGGTGTCTACTTAATTGGGCGGGACGATTTCAGCAAACGACAACTAAGTGTCCCAGAAACAAAAAAAATTCTGTGATAAGCCCTGGCAATGGCGAGCTACGCCCGTGCCACGAAAAGAGGGCGTTACACTGGTGTCTTTTTTCTATGGCATTTGTAGCCAAAACAAAACAGCACGCTGCTGATTGTCTTTGCGGATTCCGTAAACTTCCTACGCCTCGATGACTTCGTGGTTTTTTTTCTGTTAACTTAACAGTGAGAGCTAATTCTTTTATGGTATTTTGTCCTCTCTGCGAGTATTGAGCAACCAACAATTGTCTCTGACTATGTGCATGTAGCTGTCAACTCGTTTTTTTGAAAACAGCTGATAAATTGTCGAAGGGGGGCTGGAAATTGTGAAACTTCAGAGATACCTTTGAGAATTGAGCACAATATTTAAAAAATTAAAGCAAACAAGACCAAATCTACAATTATTTGGACAGCTGAGAGGTGGAAAAACAAGTGGAGCTGATCAAAGTCGGCGAGTCGCAACCAATTTTATGGAATCTGACCAATAAAAAGCATTTCGATACCGGCAGCTGCCATTTGCCCAATGTATTCATACCACCTGAGTCTAAACCTTCGCAGTCTCCACAGCCCACGGAACCGCCCTTCGCCAAGCAGCCATAAGACCTCAAAGTCTCCACAGCCCATTAAAGTAGTGGCTCCTTCGGCTTACTGTGATAGCTTCCGTAGCTATTTTTGTGGCCATATACTAGCCACCTATTTTCGCCTAGTTTTTCCGCCTCTAATACGCCAGGCCAGTATTATCCGCCTCCAGTCCATGGACATGGCTGTGGCTGTGAATATTACCTCTGGTTTGATGTGCTGCCCAGCAATTTAAATCTCCCTATGCGTTTTGGGTTGCCGTTACAGAAGTATGTCTCAGTGGCCAAGTTCTGCTCCCGCAGCCCAAAATAAAGGGCACGGCTTCAACCTCCGCACACAAAATGATTCCATGACATTGGCATTGACCCCTAGTGACTTCCATTTTCAATTTTAAACACTCTTTTATTTTATTTAAATTAGACCGCTTATTTTTTATACAAAAAACATCAGACTTTTTTCTGTTGCCTTGTCACACTACATTTTTCTGGAAATTGCAAACAATTTCCGCTCTGACAAAATTGTCACCGTCTGAGTACATAGCTTCACATTTCTCAACTCTCTTCTTTAATTTAGTTAGAGGTATCCACCTCACGTGTCCACGTGATATTAAACCAAATTTTGTAATAGTGATGGGAAAAACCGTGATTGATATGCAAATTTATGAATATTTTTATTTGTTCAGCTCTTCTTCAGCAAGTCAAAATCATCATGGCGTCCTGTCGAAAAACTTTTATAAGATATTAAACACTTAGTTTTACATTATCTTTTCTTTAGCTTTTTGAGAGCATTTTCACTGTAGTAAACATTACCTTCTATAAGAATGGAGGCATCCTCAACTGTATGTTACGAAAATTTAATATTTGTATTATTTGTTCAGCTCTTCTTCAGCAAGTCAAAATCATCATGGTGTCCTGTCGAAAAACTTTTATAAGGTACTAAACACTTAGTTTTACATAACCTGTTCTTTAGCTTTTTGTTAGCATTTTCACTGCAGTAAATATTACCTACTATAAGAATGGAGGCATCCTCAACTTTGTGATACGTAAATTTAAAACCATGCCCACTGGACAGCAGGGGGCCTAGGAACGGACTCCAGCGGCGTAGCCATAGTAACGGGAAGCGACTGCTGGAGCTAGATTAATCCTACTGCAGTCATCGGATTGGCTGCCGACGGAGGCATTGTAGCTTGCGGCTGCTGCTGGAGCTGGATTGCTACCGTCATCAAAATGGCTGCTGCTGCCCCATCGGCGTAGCCTAGCACTTGATCCACGTCTCCGATGCAGTGGCCTGAATTGTGCAAAGCAGCAACAGTGGATATTATTATAGATTGCAACATTTTCATTACGTTGTTGTGGCAATTCTGTTGCTGTATATCAGACTTTATTGACAGTACCGGCAGCATCAGCTCGTCCTTGTTTAGCTCCAGCAGCACTAGACCCAACTCTAACAGGCGCACCGGCTGCAGGTCAGCGACTCTTATTTCGTCGTTTTCGTCTTTTCTGCGCTTCCTGCTCCTCCTCCGCCTTGAGCCAAATTTTACGACTTGACGACTTAAGACTGAAAAAGATATTTTAAATCATTGAATTATCCATAACTATATTTTTAAATTACTTACAGATTCTTTAATTGTTATTATTCTGCTCATTTATCGATGTCCGTCAAAACAGCGTGTTTTTATTTTGTCCCTTTTTCTTGACTTTTGGGAGTAACGGGGTGGCAAGGTTGCCACATGGTCAAGAAAGCTACCCAGGAAAAACCACAGATCGATGGTGCAGGGTTGGAGAGGAACGTAGGAAAACTTTAAAATTAATTTTCAAGAAAACCTGAAGAGGAACGGAGTGTGTCGGGTATGTAGCCTGTTCACACGAGAATGGAAATTTCCACTGAGGGTACCTTGGAAATGGTTCGCGGGAGTTTGGTGCTCACACGCTGAGAAACTTGATGTAGAAGTCTGCTAGACGAATGTTACTTTGTGGATAAAAATCAGAAATGGAAGACACGTGTTAGGTACTTCAGTTAATTCGATGTATAACAATTTACTTGCTTTTTTATACCCCGTTTCCTTTAAAAATGGGAACAGGGGATCATGAAGTTGTGCAAATGTATGTAACAGCCAGAACGAAGCTTCTCCGACCCTATAAAGTACATAAATTCTTGATCAGCATAAACAGCGGAGTCGATTTTGCCATGTCCGTCTGTATGAACGCGTTGATCTCAGAGACTATAAGAGATAGAGACATTTTTACATGGACACAGGTGTATACCGTACCCAGATCAAGTTAGTTTCAGATTTGGAAAAATTAAAGTTAGAACCTCGTGGCTTAATATATATTACCCTAGGCCTTATATCTAACTACTCTCAAAAGGAAAATAAGATGCGAGCAAACACCAAAGTTATTAAACAATGTTGTTTGGGAGCGGGGGATGGGGGGCGGTTGTTACATGCAGTCACCCAGTCGGACTTGTATGCATGCCAGAAGTACATATTGCCTGCCTACTTCTCACGTCAGTAGGCCTGAGAAACCTGAAAGTTCCCATTCGCTTTTGTTTAGCAACGACGTAAAATTCAGGGGTTGTTGTTGCAAAAAGTTAACTGTTATATCGTAGGTAGGAAGACCTGAGACGTTGGCTGAGGAACCCCTGACTTTTGGAGGCTCTTTGTATGAAATGTCACCCCATAATTAAATTAAATAGATTTGAGTTTATTTGCATTTTTTTTTATATTTAAACCAGCAACAATTTTTGTCTACTTCTATTAATATTATTGATGTACGCTATGGTGCCTTTCATGTTGACTTTCGTTGCTGATGTTAGCGAGAATAGTTAGCGATTTGGCCTTTAAATGTGTAGTTGTTTGTAGTTTTTAAACAAGTGACCTGTATTAATAAAGAAATTTATTAATAGAATTTTGGTAAATTAATGATAATAACAATACATAAATGCTATAAAATCCCTAGATGTAATTAAATTCGATACTCACCAAGAATATATTGCGCATCTGTAATTATACAATTATTATTAATATTCACGGTCAACACATCTTTCCTCCGCAAAAGCCGAAATCGAATGACTTCATAATTTTTTCGTTTTCTCTCTCTCGTTTGGTCAACGTTCATCAAGCGTTCGGGGCTAACCTCGTTTTTCTACTTCGTGTTCGATCTCCACGAGACAGAGTTTGAACCGTTTCACGATATGCTGACTCTTAGCCTTACGAATAGCTGAGAAAACAACGTGTGAGTTTGTCATGGTAAAAAATGAACTTATTTCATGCCAAAATTATAATATAGAGACTATGTTACTATTTTAGTTACCGTTACCGTTGCCGTTACCGTTACCGTTACCGTTACCGTTACCGTTACCGTTACCGTTACCGTTACCGTTACCGTTACCGTTACCGTTACCGTTACCGTTACCGTTACCGTTACCGTTACCGTTACCGTTACCGTTACCGTTACCGTTACCGTTACCGTTACCGTTACCGTTACCGTTACCGTTACCGTTACCGTTACCGTTACCGTTACCGTTACCGTTACCGTTACCGTTACCGTTACCGTTACCGTTACCGTTTCATAACTTGGTCAGTACTTTTATTTATAACAATTTTGGAGTTGTTTGATAAAAGGTTGGCAGGTCTGGTAATAGCCGATGATCCATCTCTTTTTTAACGTCTCGGAAAATGACGCAGCTGCCACCCTGCGTACGCCCTTGTCTGCCAGATACACATTAGTGTGAGTATGTTGCTTTAGGGATAACTCTGATGAATATAAAATCTAGCGACAAGAGTACATACATATTTGGGTGTCTAATATTCTATTTTAGAATTTCGTGCTGGGTTTTTTTTTTCATTTTCTTCTGTTGTCTGAATATTTTACAAGTGTATCGCAAAAATGTGTGCAGTTCCTCTGACAAACATTTCATACATATTTATAAGCTTTTCTTGGTACAGAGAACATAAAAGGAAAGAGGAGGGCGGGGAGACGGGGGCGAATGCAATAAAACACGTTCCATTTTAATGCAGCAAAAGGCAAAAGCATAAAATGCCGAAAAGCTTATAAGAAGTAGTCTGAAAAATGTATAGTGGGCGTCATCTCCTTCCCTTTCCATGTGAGTAGAAAATTTTATGCTTTGACGAAAGTTTTTCTTAATGACAGAAACATCCGTCGTCGCAGCAAACACACACACACACACACACACACACATACAAGAGCGTTGCTTAAATAAATTAACAAAGTTGCTGAGCTGCTGTTAGTTCTTGGCTCTTGCTTTCGCCTATAACAAAGTTGAAATGAAAATAAAAATTTAATTCAAGCAACGACGACGAAGTCGACGATGTCATGTGTTGCTGTTAAGTGCCATCATCATCATCATCATCCTCTTGTCCCTGCTTTAATGATAATTTATCTGGGAAACTTATTCCAGCTTAGTGCAAGTCATGCAATGACTTTCTGAATTGAAATGAGCCTCTCTTTCTAGTCAAATAGTTGCCAACACCGAACTCCATCCCAAAAGTCAAGTGTTTAATTAAGATTTTCTAGCTGGGCAGCTTTTAATGAGCATTGACAAACCGGTGTTTGTTAATAATGAGAAGGATAAGTTAACTTCGTTTGTGCCGAAGTTTTAATACCCTTGCAAATGTTGGCTTTGAAATATCAGAGTTTATGGACGCTAACACTAACATCCAAAATTTGTTCTTACTTCCGACTTACCGCAATCCGATTTCTAGCGAATCTGTTTAAAAACTGATAGACTAGTTTGCGTACAAACAGGCAGACGGACGGACAAAGCTCAATCGACTCAGCTCGTCGCCCTGATCCACCCTGAAAAGGTTGGAAACAAATGATTCTGAGCATTGCAAAGTTCTGGTAAGAATAATTATTGCCTTTGGAAGAGTACAAAAAGCAGGCAAAGAAACATGAGCCAAACCTTTCGGTAGATTGTCAGCCTTGGGGACCGATAGAAGCTCCTTCTTTTCTTCCTGCTTTCGAATGGCGCTCTAATTAAAGTTGTCGCCCACCTGCAGCCTTGGGCATTATTTATAAAACTTTTCAGCCTGTCACCGGTAAAACTGTCAAAACAATTGGCAATGCGAAAGCAAGCAAAAAGCAGCCGGAGACGGAACTGAACTACGAATTATATATTTTGTATACATTTTTTGTGGTCATAACCTTTGATGAACGGAAAGATCACTGAAAAATAAAGAAGAAAGTCGGTCAAGTCCGACTATAACATACTCTGTACCACAAAAGTTAGTATACATATATCTGATCGATTTAAATTAGAAGCCACACAAAGTGCCAATAAAAAAACATAATGTGTGTGAAGTGCTGCCCATCGCCGTTGCGGCCGGTGCTACCCATCATAATTGTTTGTTTTCCTTATAGCTCTACTATCTATATCGCTCATCCAATCTTCAAGATTCCTTTGGCAAATCGATAAATAATACTGATTACTAAATATGCGTAGAACGTACGAACCTCCTATCTACACAGCTGTGGGAGTCATGACGTTTTTTCCAAATTGCGGGGGCGTGGCGAAAATTGCAAATAATCTTGATCTGCCTGCAAGTATAAAAAGTATACATGTCAAACCTCTATCTCTTACCATCTCTGAGATCTGTGAGTTCAAACAGACGGACATGGCTATATCAACTCGGCTGTTGATGCTGATCAAGAATATATATGTAAGATTGTACGATCATTTACTTTTTAACAAATAAGTTTGTTAGATTGGCACAGACGGTTAAAGATAAGTACACAGAAAAAAATAAGATCAGGTATTTCAATATCATATCAGTAATATCAATATTTGCATATCAAAGTGAAACTATTTAATATCAATATGAACCTGTAATACCACATTGATACTAAAAATATTATATTGAAATGTGAAATGATCAAAGTGATGTGAAAAATGACCTAGTGATATGATTTCAGATCAAAGTAGACATCGAAATTCTGAAAGTAGAAAGAGACACACAGAGTTTCTCAAATCAAAGAGAGACAGCAATAGTCTATCTCGAAAAAGCAAAAACAATGCTCATTGCTCTGCTGCCGCAAGCGCGAAAACGAGTGCCGGTCGTTTTTTCTTCGTGAACGTTTCGAAGTTGGCGTCGGGTTTGCAGCGAACTTCTAGCTTCTTCTTGTGAATTTCGTCATTCGATCTGTGCTGGCGCGTGTGAGAGGTTAGTAGAAAAAGATGCGGTGACTGAAAAAAAATGTAAACGGTAATAGTGAATAAAATGTGAAATGTATGTGTGTGTTTTGTTGTACTGTTGTTGTACTTCCAAATTTATAAATTGTAAAAAGGCTATTGCCTTACGTTTTTTTTTGTTCTGCCCTTGAACGTCGAACAACACAAATACATGCATATGCAAACATGCGTACGTACAAATCTACAGGCAAAATATGCATGTATGTATGTATATGTGTGCTGTTTAATGTTCAAGGGCAGAACAAAAAAGCGCATGCTCAGCCTTTGCTTTCGACAGATTTCGCACACATGCACAAAAATACTTATGCGAGTTCAAGTATATTAATTTTGTATAATTTTCAGATTGAAATGGATACAAAAACTAAACATTGAAAAATTTGTGTACGAAAAGTTGATTGGTAAGTTTTGTTTTGAAATAATTATTCTTCTCAATGTATTATATTAATTTTACAATTTTTCTAGAGTGTGGATTTAACTTCGTCCGCCGTAATTACATTTCTTCCAGCGACAAAGAGCAGTTTTTTTCAGAAAGATAATTGTCAGAATAATTGTATAATGTATTATAAAAATGTTGCTTTGATATTATAAAAATAAAGCATTGGTACTACAATAATACCCTTTTGATATTTTAAAAATATTTCTTTGATACTAAAACCATGTCCTACAGGTATTTTGAAAATATTGCTTTGATACTATAATAATATATCATTGATATTAACCAATATCAAATTGTTGATCTGAAAAAATATCACGTTGATGTGTTCGAAATGTCAAAGTGATATATTCGAACATATCATCTGGGTATTTTTCAGATAAAGGCCGATTTGAAACTACAAAATATCAGATTGATACTAAATATCGCGATCTTTTTTTTCTGTGTATACATTGGTGTTTGCAAGTGAGTTTCACAAAATAGTTTAAGAAATAAGAATGTTCAGCTTGACAATAGAGAATTAGTTTAGACGACGTTTCGTATGAAAACTTTCAACTTTAGACCAAAATACGACTTCTTTTACACCTTAACAACTTGATCACGATTTTCTTCAACTGCTGCTTCTCACTGACGACTGATGCTGACGACTTCCTTCTTACGACTCTCTCGACTCACTGACGCTACTGAAAACGCGCCAAAGGCTGCCCGCCTCGAGCAGAGGGTTGCCACCTGCGCTGCATGTTTAGGGTTGTCACATTACATATATACTTTATAGGGACGGAAATGATTCCTTCTCCCTGTTACATACTTTTGCACAAACTTAATATACTCTGTGTACCTTTGCTACAGAGTATAAAAACCCAAATAATTGATTCCAATTTGGGCACAAACAGTGGAAAAATAAAGCACAGTGGTCAGAAATCCCGAAAATATGGCATAGAGTGCAAATATTGATTTATCGAATTCAAATTTTGCCCCGATAATGCTTAGACTAAATCCAAACTTCGGAAAAATTTTTGGCCAAAAAGGGCAAGAAAATGCATAATGGATTAATTACACAATATTTACAATCTTGTCCACGGTATTTTGGATATTTGTCACCGCCCTTCGATTTGTCAGGACAGCACTTAATCAGTTTACTTTGACTGCGAGCCAAAATTTAACCGACTTCCTATCTTGTGAATGCGCAGAAAGTTAGTTAATTTTTCATGAGCACTTTATGATCAGCTGGGTAAACAATTTGATTTTTTTTTAACTTCAATCTGTCTAATCGGGGTGCTAATAGACATATCTCTTAAGATCGGGAATGATATTTTCAAACGCTGCTATGCTGCTCCGTCATATGTATTCCATAGACAGACATTTAGTATATTCAACTGTAGCGGAACACACTAGCTACCATCCTGTTCTAATTCATTCAACTCTTTCTAAAAAAACACAATAACACAATTTTTTTGTCAGCTTCATATGGATATAGAACTGAGGACATTTTGCACTGACCCGAAAACAGCAAAAGAAAACGTTTCAGTTCGGTTCATTTGATTAACGAGTTTGATGATTTTCTATATGGAGAGGATATGCATACGTCAGGTTAGCTGAAACATCACCACAGCGTCTGTTTAGCTAACTCTAAGAATTTGTATCGACCCGTGAAACATCCAGTTCAAGAGGTTTTGGTTTGGCCAGCGTCAGCTGGAACGTGACATTTATAATACTCTGTACCAGGGGCTGGCAAAACACACATGCTCATTTTGGCTATCCTTGTGTGTGTTTAGCCATACGAGAGCACGATCATTTAGCACTTCTTTGTTGTTGCAAAAGAGAGCAGTATAAGCTCGTATACTGTCGGTGTGTCGACGTCGCTGCCGCAGAGAGCTGTTGTGTACACTTAAGACTGGGACGTGCCAGACTCTGCTCTGTACCAAAGATTTACTAGGTATATTAAATTTGTGCAAAAGTATGTAACAGCCAGAAGGAAATATAGAAAGAAATATATATATATTATAAAATGAGGTTCGGTTCAGCAATTTAATTAATTTATTCAACGATACATCCAGGGAAATATTGCATTTCTAACTAAGCGTGAATGAATTTTGATGAAAAGTGACAAGATAAAGTATGGTGATGATGATAGATTATACGGAAATAAACCGTTTGACCATATAATGAACCAACTTGGCTTTGAACAGACGGTATAAATCACAATTACTGCCAAGTGATTTATATTACGCTTGGGTTTTACGCCGAGCAATTGTTCTTAAGTCTTCAGCAAATGATTGTTTATTACTATCTGAGTGCCCCGACAAACATTCGCCTACTATGAGTTCAGTACCAGTATTGGCTGCAGTATTCTCAGACCCGAGTTTCATATTTTGCTTACAAAAAACAGTTGCAAAACAACTGACTCAACGTCTGATTGTGAAGAAGAGAAGTTTATGAAAGCAATAGAAAGCAATAATCAAATATAAATATAAAAGCTGTGAATGATGTTATGTATTTCAAAGAGCACATACATCGACAAATGTTTTAAAGTTTTGAAAAGGTCATAAAAACGAAAACATAAAAAATATTGCCTTTTCTATACTAGCTGTTCCAGAAACTCAGGTATCAGCTGACAGCTCCTGGAAGATATAATGCTTAAACTAAGCAGTTCCTAAAAAATGTTAATGTCAGCTAATGGTTTTGATAATTACAATAACTTAAGTATTGAATATGATGATTAAGTATTATGAATTGAGAGGTATATCAATTTCAGTATCAAGGTTCGAACCAAAACCTTGGGTTCAGGGGTTCCAGGTACCGGACCGCGAGCCTGTTCTCGGACTTTACAATGGATTCGAACCCCCGGACCGAAGCTTCTGCAGAATTTAAGAGGTTTGCAGCCTTGTTTTAAACTATAAAAGTCTCCATCTTTTTGAATACACCGTAATTTAAGTTATGTTTAGGGCAATAATTTGTATATCCTTAGAAGCTATATCATGGTGGTTAACACTGAGAAAAAATTATATAAGTATTAAGTAGATACAGTAAAATACTTTTCAGCAATATCAACCCGAGACCCGTCCGAGAAACCAAACCTGAGAAATCAAGTTTTTAAAAATCCCTTTTTTTCCATTTTTCCGATCTTGACGATTTTTGAAATTGTTTATAAAATTAACAAAAATTTTGTTTGCAAAACCGAAAATTACGTTTTCGTGGGAGCGTCGAGATCTAATTTCGGATTTTTTTTCATTTAAATAAAAAATGGTCAATTTTAAAACTAGCGGTTCACCATCAATATTGTATTCGTAGAGATACGGCTTAGTTCTGTGAAATGTCATAATATTGAATTTTACAATATTAAGGGGAAGACGATTCAGGCGGCACCAAGCACTCAGAGCACTTAAATCACTTTGTAGTTGTTCAATGATATTTGAATAGAGCAATTTGAGCACTACCTGCGTTTGGGACTCAAGTGCAAGGCGTCTAAAAATAGATTAGAAACTAAAAACCCCTTAGAAAAAGGGACACATCTGTTTTAAATAAGATAGAAATCCAAGCAGCCTACAACCATGTGATATGTCATATGCTTGCTTGGGGGTAGAAAAAAAAAGGTATTAAAAGGAAAAACCAATGTCTTAATAAACATTCAGCTTCTAGAAACGGAGCTAGTCACTCGCACCATATATGCGTTTTATTCAGCAGTAGAAGTGGATTTCGCAAATAGCTTGAGATCATCAGCGTACATAAGGGGCAATTGAATAGGAAAGAACTTGCGGGATGTCGTTAATGAATAGGTTGAATAACGATGGACCAAGATGACTGTCCTGTGGAACTCCAGAAGTGAACGATTTCGGATACAGCAGACTTAAAACGCGCACGTTGAAACCGATAAGAAAGGTATGATCTGACCCAGCGGAGAAAGTTGGATGGAAGACCTACTAAACATAATTTATATAAAAGTAAATTATGATTCACTGAATCAAAGGCTTACGATTTAGAAATCCCTGATTTACTATTGAAGAAAATTCAAGTAGGTTAGTGGAAACCGAACGTCGACGTATAAAACCGTGCTGGGATGGACTCAGGATGGGTTGGTAAAAATGTTGTAATTGGGAAGTAATTAGATGCTCGAATAGTCTGATCCAGGTGAAAATTACGGCTTACTTAAGTAAATTAGATAGAATACAACTAAGATTCCTTATTGGAGAGTGAATGCAGTTAGAGCAACTAAAATGGTGAGGGTAAATTGGAGAAACATCGTAGTTCGTATCCGGACGAGCATAGCAGAGCTGGACAAAAGAGGCAAATAGGCTGGATATGTCACAATCACTCTCAGCATTGGCATTATTGAAATGAAGTGAAGTGGGGAATTGTGAGGAGTTACGAGGAGTTACGACGAGGGTCATTATGAAAGTCTTGCTTACATATATCGAGTAGGTAATTGCTATAACATTCCTTATTATGCTGTTCAAATTCAGAACGAGCCGCCTTATATTTAGCGAAGTCAGTCTGAGATCCAGAGCGCTTAAATTTTTTAAACAGCCGACACTTTTTATTTTTTAGGCTGGTCAATTGCCGAGTGAGAGAGCGAGAAGAAGTAGGAGGATTAACGCGAGGAACGCAGACATTGAAAATTCCAAAAAGAGCGTCATAAAAAGCACAAGAAACACCATCTACATCCCTACAATGGTCAAGAAAGGACCAGTCGTACTGAGAGAGTGAGAGATTTAGAGCAGAAAAGTCGGCTTTCTAAAAGCAGAAAGCGTGGTGAGGTGGGGACGTCAATAAAACAGTTGCGGGCTCAGGCACTTCCATATCAATTAGAAATGTAGAATGATATGAGTCTTCGGGAACAGATAATTGAACGGATTTACTGACTGTTGAGCAAGATGGATCAGAGGTAAAACTAAACTAAAACTAAACTTACAGTTTAGTACAGAGTTGATCTGACCAAGCGATAATTCAGCCATGCAGTCACGAACTCGTTACTTTCCAGAGAGTACAGAGTGGTTGGATCATCAGAAATGGTCCAAGATATGTGAGGGAGATTAAATTCTCCTAGCACCATTAAACGATCCCGGTCATCCAGAAGGGATGGCACGTGCTGAATATATGAAGCATGGAGCAGATAAGAGGAAGAGTCAGATGATGGAGGAATATAGGAACAGGAGATATACACTTGATAAGCGTGTAGAGAAACCTTTACGGCTATGAATTCGGCATCACTGCCAGAATTACAGTCGATTAATCAGATTTTGCAGCATTTAATACACCCCCACCACGACGGCCAAGGCGATCCTTTCTGTAAATTGTGAAGCTATCAGTGAGAATTTCAATATTGCACATATCGGGGCTGAGTAAGATCTTGCTAAGTGCAATAATGTCGACATCAATAGACACACTTTTAGCATAGAGTAAGCTTACTTCGAAATCCCCGAACGTTCTGGTAAAGGAGGTAGAAGGTCGTATTTAGTTTTTTGAAGGCTGACGAAATAGGCGTCATGTTGAAACTACATCTACGACTTGGCCTATTTACAAATTCGTGAACCACGGTGAGAGAGCTTCATCCACATCAACGGAAGGAGCATCAACGGCAGACGGCGAATCGTAACTGGAGCATTCATCAGCCTCTGGAACTAAGACCAAGGATTTGGAATTATGCATAGACGGACTACATTCTTTCCTTGTTGTGGAATCATCCACAAAATTCAATTTCATTGTTACAAACTTAGTTTGAAGATATATTTTGCTGAGTTTGGGAAATAACTCAGCTTAGAATGTATGACGAAAATCATTTTAAACCTTAATGTATATAAATTATACAAGCTACAAGGGTATATAAAATTCGGTCGAGCCGAAACTAGCTTTCCTCTATTTTCAAGTTTGAACTCTGAGTTTGAATTCTGAAAACCACAATAAGATACGATCAAAATCAATATTACTTGGAACAGGGTATTTTGCAGTCGGGGCAGCACTCTTATTTGATTTTTAATTACTTTTTGAATAAATGTATTCATCATGTGTATTCCAAATAAAAATGTTTCTTTCTCAATGCCAAATATATTCAACTTTTGTGCCCATGTATCTACATACCAGCATACGCTGGCAAAATGGGATTGATACTTCAACATCACGTTCCCGTTACGCCCCAAATGCGTACATGACACACACAACTTGTCTCGCATTTTTGCCAAAAACTTTGGCCCCTTGAAGAAGGGTTAGCTAGTTGCTAGCACACAACAACAACGCTACTCAAACTCAATTCGAAGTTGCTCCCAAGCTGGAACAAAAGCCGGCGTTGATTGGGGGGCAGTGTTCGGTATTTTGGAATCTATGCGCAAACATTGCAAATGAACTTTGATTGTGCAACTCATTGCATGGGGATGGGGATGCGTAGAAGAAGATGGCACCAGCTTAAAATCCTGAAGGAAACAAAGTGAGTTGCCCAAATCGGAGTAGTGCTCATACATGTATATATTCATTCCAGAGTTTTGATTTGCATCCATTTAACAAGTCATTATCCCATTGACCCCAGCTGGTCGAAGAACTCGCCTTGGGTCCTGTCGTTGAAATTTCCATCCGCACAAGTCACGAGCACTGCGAATGATTACCAAAACCGATGGTAAGGAAAACTGGCAACGTTGATGTCAAACTCTCATAATTTTCCTGTCTTTGAGTCTGATTGACAATGACGATGGCGACACGTTGACAATGAAGCGAAACGACGATGGTCCACACCAAGTAGAAGCGACTATGCAGTATTTTTGGAAAGCAATGACACATTTTGATGGCGCAACAATCACAACAACAACGATAACAACTGAACGTGTAGTGTTCTGTTGGCAACAAAGCGTGAAATTCTAACTTAGTTCCATTTCAGCCATCAATTGCTGCTTGCCCAAATGAACTATATTTACATATTTAGAGATAGAGATTGGAAGTACCATAGTAGCATTCTATTTTCATTATAATTAAAACATTATTTGATTCGTAAGCAAATGTTGAATCGATTGTGCGCATAATCACCTAGTTACGGTTTCCGTAATAACTGAACATTTTTATTTTTCCACACCTTGGCTATCACATATATGTGGACCCTTGCTTTTAGGTATCAGCTTCTTTGAAACTTTAGCTGTGCTATTACCATTTACCGAAATCCCCTGCACAGAGAAAAAAATATGCAAAATCTACACGAAAATTTAGGATTTCTACACGCTTTGACCGGAATCTTCAACCCATTACTTTTGTGTAGCTTTTCTGCATGCCACGTTTAGTTTTCTCATTTCTAAATGCAGCATGTAGAAAAGCTACATACCACATGTTGAAATGAGAAAACTAAACGCAGCGTGCAGAAAAGCTACATAGACGTTATGGGTAACATTTTCATTTACACAAAAAAAAAAAAAAGTCTGCACTTTTGATTTTTGTTTATTTGCTATCTTGAAAGCTCAATTATTTCGCTAAGCATCATCTCAGTAAGATGTACTTGTATTGAAAACACACCAAATTTTGCTTGTTTGTAATTCTTAAGTTCCAACTCGTTTGCTCTGCTCATTAATATACGGGACTGAAATTTGCACACGTTTCGTGTAGATTTCCAACATGTAGCATTCAGCATTTGTAATTCTAAACGTTTATTTTGAAAACCTACATGTCGCGTGTGGAGAGCAGTTCTCTAAATGAGAAATATAAAAAATTCAGTGCTGATTTAGACTTACATTTTTGGTTTAGAACTTCCACACGCGCATGTAGGATTTCGATATCCAAATGTTAATTGAGAAAAACGTAAACGTTCGTGTGGTATTCAGATTGCTGCATGAAAAAGGTAGAAGTTATTTGGAAGGAGACTGATTTTCTATTCTCATGGAGACTTTGCATTTGCCCACGCAGCATTTACCTTTTCTACACGCGGCGTTTAGTTTTTGAATTTCTACACGTTGCATGCAGTTTTACTGCACGCCACGTGTAGTTTCCTGTATTCTACATTTAGCGTGTGCAATTTAGCAGACCGCAATACGTTTCGTTTAGGATTAACGTTTCTATACGCGCCGTGCAGCCAATTTTGCTTTCTCTGTGTAAGCTTTCACTAACCTCCCCATTTTGTGCCAATCGAAGCAATATTCCACACGACAACTGTTTTATACTTTGGCGTTGTGTGTTGTTTAGAGAAACTTCACTTTTTCGAGCATATCACAATATTCACCGATTCCTCCTTCATATATTTTGGCCCAATGTATTTTGTCGGGTCACGCAGACAATAATCTGTGACTCATTTTCGTAATTTGTTCCATGGTGCAACCTAAAGTAACTAAATGCTTTGTTTTGACTTGATGTTGCCCATGGTTTTCGCTTAGACATAAAACCCACACATATATTGTAAATTTATCTTTCTATTGTATTTGCATGTAAGCTGCTCTCTGTCGGTTCGCGATCTAACGGCTTGCATTCTCTCGCTTATCTATTTAATTTCTTCTCGCTTGCATTTTGGGCAGCCGCTGGCTTAGCCTGCCCACATAGAACTCAATTGCTAATTGGAGGTTCCAGATGGCAGTAGTTTCCACTCGTAATCAGTCGCAATCTCAATATCGTAGCGGACACTTGGTCCCAACTTTCGCTGGTATTCTCGCATCAATTAAAAACCCAAAAATTGATTTATATCGACGAACTTAATTGGAACCTATTCGCAAAATATACTAACAAAAAAGCTTGTAAGTCAAACATATTTATTCTTCTCGCACCTGGTCTTCCCGTCTCAGTTTCGGTCGGATGCTTTCGTCGAGTATCCAAAAGGCTTCGTAATACTTTTATTTGTTACCCATCCTATCAAATATGGTACTTCTAATGACCATGTTCCTGCTGTATTGGCGCTTGTAGACAAAGGTTTAGTGGAGCTTGTTACAAGACCAGTTAAAAATTGTGTTTAAGCCTACAAGTATGCAATAAAATAGGCTTCACCCTAGTTATATGACAGACGTACGTTTTTCATATTTAGGGCTAGTTTCTCTTCTTCCAGATAGCTGCTATGGGT
Source organism: Lordiphosa magnipectinata (assembly GCA_037044535.1). Lineage (NCBI taxonomy): Eukaryota > Metazoa > Arthropoda > Insecta > Diptera > Drosophilidae > Lordiphosa > Lordiphosa magnipectinata. The sequence goes on along the minus strand of JBAMBO010000347.1, from coordinate 22,000 downwards.
CAGATAAGCCCACAATTTACTGTAAAATTTGGTAAGTTTATGTGACATATAGCTAGTGACATATTCTTATCAGCTCCATAATATGTTACATGTTTATTATCATGATTTCAGCACGCTAGTAAGCCACATTTTTGTTAGTTTTTAAGGTAAGATGTTGTTTAAGCTTTAAGCATATCAGAATCTAGTTTTAGCTGACTATTAATCCAAATATTGTTAACAACGTCCCAGTGCGTATCAGAAACCAAGAGCTAGAGTCAGAAGAACTCCCGTTTGGAGTAATTTTTCATAACTTTCAGCAGCCTCTGCTGAGGTACTACTCGTACAGCTTGTGCATTTGGTAATTTGTCTAAATTTAACTCTCAAGCGAAGCACAACATTATTTTCGTTTAAATAATAAATGTTGTAAACTTCTATTGCAGCGTTTTTATTGGGATATACAATTAGCCCTTATTTTTGAGTAACCACGGAAAGACTACTCTGGTGTGGACGGAAACCGAAAGTCTCCGGATCTTCTAAACCCAATCATCATGACGAACGCTTCTAAGGGTCGACCACCTATTCTTTCGCAGGAGCATTGGCGTTTGGAACATCCGTTACAGCAAACCTTTGGGACTGAGCTTCAACCTCAGGTTATTTCATTGGCGCAGCTGGTAGGATACAAAGGGGATTTTCGACTATAAATTCTCATAGTGTCTGCAAAAGAACCAAAAAACCCCGACATCTTATCATGGCTTTGCAAGACGGCGCCCACAGTCTGTCCCACATCACACAAATCTCTCCATTCGACGTGTACCTCGGCCTGTTCATCAAAAGAGTCGAGCAAGTCTTTCAGCTCTACCCCACGACAGCAGCGACCCAACAATCCGCCCTTTACAGTGCGATCGAGGGACTTATCGTGGGTCCACCACAACAAATATTAATACGTCGAGCACCTGAGAATTGGAGCGAACTTCGGGCAGCCCTGATAGAAGAATATAATACTCATGTACCCTTGCATCAACTTATTATGACATTTTATCGCACCCAATATAGTGGAAGCCACCGTAAGTTCATCGAAGCCCTTGAAGACCAATCGAACATAATTTTAAGCAAAATACGTTTAAACAATGAACCTAGAATTGTGTACTTGAGTACACGCTTGAGCGCTCTAGATGATGCAATACGAACCACCTTAAACCAAAAACAAGAAAGAAAGTCGGTCAAGCCCGACTATAACATACTCTGTACCCTTAACGTCGCAGCTCGCATTTGCTCACGAGTTATACGCGCTCATCTCTAAGTTTCACTCTCTCTCTCTCTCTCTCTCTCTCCATTAAGATTGCCGTTCAATAGAATGCTGTGGTGATGGGTGGGGGGTGTTTACTGGCCGTTTTTTGCTCATAACTTGAGTATCGTTCATCCGATCTTTATCATTCCTTCAGCAAATCGATAAATAATTTTGTTTTCAAGGTATCTCTAGAAGGTACGAACGATCTATCTTCAAAACTGTAGGAGATATGACGTTTTTTCCAAATTGCGGGGGCGGGAGGGGGCGTGGCAAAAATTGAAAATAAACTTGATCTGCCTGCAAGTATAACAAATATATGTCCCATACATGTCAAACCTCTATCTCTTACCATCTCTGAGATCTCTTCGTTCATACGGACGGACAGACGGACGGACGGACGGACGGACGGACGGACAGACGGACATGGCTATATCGAATCGGCTGTTGATGCTGATCAAGAATATATATACTTTATAGGGTCGGAAACGATTCCTTCTCCCTGTTACATACTTTTGCACAAACTTAATATACTCTATGTACCTTCGGTACAGAGTATAATTACCCGATTGAATTTTTATACTCTGTACCGAAGGTACATAGAGTATGTTAAGTTTGTGCAAAAGTATGTAACCGCCAGAAGGAATCATCTCAGACCCTTTAAAGAATATATATTCTTGATCAGCATCAACAGCCGAGTCGACATAGCCATGTCCGTCTGTCCGTCAGTCTGTCTGTATGTCTGTCCGTCCGTCCGTATGAACAAAGAGATCTCAGAGATGGTAAGAGATAGAGGTTTGACATGTATGGAACATATATTTTTTATAATTGCAGGCAGATCAAGTTTATTTTCAATTTTCGCCACGCCCCCTCCCGCCCACGCAATTTGGATAAAACGTCATATCTCCCACAGTTTTAATGATAGATCGTACCTACGCCAACCACCGCTGTATTCAAACAAACACAATTTTTGGGAGAGAGAGAGAAACTTAGAGATGAGCGTATAATAAAAATATTGCACGATAACCGCGTGACTCCTTGGATGTATTATAATAAGGTAGTCGGGAGCAAATGAACTGGTACAAAGTATGTTATAGTCGCGCGTGACCGACTTTCTCACTCGTTATGTCTCTATGTCGGTATGATATAAGTACGATTTCAAAGCTAAGAGTAGCTGCACAATCTATAGTCATTTACGAACTGAGCAACTCGCAAACAGACCTGAAACCACCACCCATTAGGAAACCTCAGTCAGACGAAAATCATTTACAGACTGTAACATATAAGGTATAGTTGATGCGAACCCGAGCTGATGATAGTGTAGACATCCTATGCGGAGCACGCGTTTTTTTTTCGGCTCTGTCTTGTCGGCGATGGGGGGGTTATAAAAGGGTACTGAGATGCTACCTGCTCGATTGCAATTTAGCTATTAATTATTAAAATTCGCGTGCTGTTTTGGACTGATCGCCTATCAATCTGCTACAACCATTAAAAAAGGGGCAAGACAAGGGAAAAGAGTAGAAAGAACAGAATAGAGGAAAGCTGCATCTATTTGAAAACTATTAGTGGCTGTTGGCTACCCATAGGTGACATTTGGGATTATATCCTTATATCCCCACCCTACCATGATCGTCCAGAAGCAAGTTCATTTATGGGGACTAGTTCGCGTAGAAACAGACGGACGGACAAAGCTCAATAGACTCAGCTCGTCATGCTGATCAAGAATATATATCCTTTATGTGGTCGGAGATGATTCCTTCTATGCGTTGCAAACTCCTGGGCAGAATTATAATACACTTTCCGAGTGTATAATAAGATTTGAAAACAAGTTAAGTTAGCATTTGTCTGTTGGTCCATCCGATGTGTTCCAGAATTCTCTAGAAATATAAATTCAAAATGACCGCAGCTGCTTTAATTGTTTGGATATTGCTGGAAGAAGGCCGTTGGCGAGGGAGACATATTCGAAACAAAAGTTTCAGAAATGATGCAATCCACATTTAATTTCTGGTGAAGCGTAAGCTACTTTTCTGCCGCGATATCCGACTGTTTTTCCATATGGCATTACTGCCTCTTCCTCCGGAGTTCTATGTTTCCCCCATAAAAACATTCTAAAATTTTGCAAGATCAAAACAGATGTAAAAAGTGCAGTTAAAAATTTCACTGCTAATAACTTGACTTCCATTTGAGGTTTGAAATTCGCGCCGATAGAATTTATCGATAAGTTTGATTCGACACTTCATTGAATTCACCTGTTAAATCAGATTTTAGTAAACTGCTTTTTTATCCACATAGTCTTGTTAAAATTATACTTCACTTAAGCGAACAAACTTTTAATTTTGAAAATAAAATTAAAACTCCGAAAATGATATTGTCACACTTGCAATAAGTTGGCAGTTTTGATTATTGTTGCTTTCTGCTGCCCTGTGACTTTTGCATTGTTTTAGTGGACAATATTTTAAAATTCATTTTTATTACGTAAAACTCATAAAATCTTTCATAACATCGATTTCGATCAGTTAAGCATTCAAGCTTTGTTCCTCAAATCTCTTTAATAGCAAAACATAGACCAAATGTCGGCACAAAATTCGCAACATTTGAAAACAACAAAAAGAGGTTTCAGGAACACCGACAATTGCCTTAGCGTTGCTTTTGGGTTGTTAGAGGTTTGTAGAACAGGGCCGAATTTTTTTTAAATGGTGGTACAAGCCTTTTGAAAGGCTTTGGCGCCTTTATTGCGCTAACTTCGGCAAATGCAATTATCCGCAACGGTAACGGTAACGGTAACAAACAAAAAAAGCAAGAAAATTTTAAAATAGAGAATTAACTGAAATACCTAACACGTGTCTTCCATTTCTGGTTTTTATCCACAAAGTAACATTCGTCTAGCAGACTTCTACTTCAAGTTTCTCAGCGTGTGAGCACCAAACTCCCGTGAACCATTTCCAAGGTACCCTCAGTGGAAATTTCCATTCTCGTGTGAACAGGCTACATACCCGACACAATACGTTCCTCTTTAGGTTTTCTTGAAAATTAATTTTAAAGTTTTCCTACGTTCCTCTCCAACCCTGCACCGGCTATCTGTGGTTTTTCCTGGATAGCTTTCTCGACCATGTGGCAACCTTGCCACCCCGTTACTCCCAAAAGTCAAGAAAAAGGGACAAAAAAAACACGCTATTTTTACGCACATAGATAAATGAGCAGAATAATAACCAATAAAGAATCTGTAAGTAATTTAAAAATATAGTTATGGATAACTCAATGATTTAAAATTTCTTTTTCAGTCTTAAGTCGTCAAGTCGTAAGTTTTGGCTCAAGGCGGAGGAGGAGCAGGAAGCGCAGAAAAGACGAAAACGACGAAATAAGAGTCGCTGACCTGCAGCCGGTGCGCCTGTTAGAGTTGGGTCTAGTGCTGCTGGAGCTAAACAAGGACGAGCTGATGCTGCCGGTACTGTCAATAAAGTCTGATATACAGCAACAGAATTGCCACAACAACGTAATGAAAATGTTGCAATCTATAATAATATCCACTGTTGCTGCTTTGCACAATTCAGGCCACTGCATCGGAGACGTGGATCAAGTGCTAGGCTACGCCGATGGGGCAGCAGCAGCCATTTTGATGACGGTAGCAATCCAGCTCCAGCAGCAGCCGCAAGCTACAATGCCTCCGTCGACAGCCACTCCGATGACTGCAGTAGGAGTAATCTAGCTCCAGCAGTCCCTGCCCGTTACTATGGCTACGCCGCAGGAGCCCGTTCCTAGGCCCCCTGCTGTCCAGTGGGCATGGTTTTAAATTTACGCTCATCGTAAGCTTAGAAAAAGTTAATGTAAAACTAAGTGTTTAATATTTTATAAAAGTTTTTCGGCAAGTCACCAAGATGATTTTGACTTGCTGAAGAACAGCTGAACAAATAATAAAAATATTTTTAAATTAACTTATCATATAGTTGATGCCTCCATTCTTATAGTAGGAAATGTTTACTACCGTAAAAAGGCTCATAATAAGCTAAGGAAAAGGTAATTGTGACTTGCCGAAAAACTTTTATAAGATATTAAACACTTAGTTTTACATTACCTTTTTCTCAGCTTACTATGAGCTTAACTCCTTCTGGAGGTACCTTAACCAAATGTACGATTGAAGTGAATTTTTTTGTATGGCGTTCCCCATGACCCTGTCCACATTTGCTGAATTTTTAAGATTTTTATCTTAAACCCTTTAAAACTAAGTTAAAATTGTTGTCGTTGTGTGTTGCAGGTACCCTTGTACCTTGTATGATTTATATAAATTAGTAGAATGATTCCACTGACACAAATATGTACATTCGGCCAAATGAACACATTTTTGACAAGGCCTCCTACATTTTCTACACCCATTTTCTATGGCAGCTATACTATAAAGCTGTCCTATTAAGCTTGGTGGAATTATGTAAAAGCATAGAAAGCTTTTAAATACGAGGTTTGGGAACGTTTGCGTTGAAGACAAAAAAGTTTTTATCACTAAAACAATATTTTCGACTGATGGCAGTTATATGCTATAGTCATCCGATCTGGCCGGTTCCGACAAATGTGCTGCGTATTTGTACCAAAAGACTTCGTGCAAAGTTGTGTTAAGATAGCTTTAAAACTGACGGAGGAGATAGCATAGAAACAGTCGGACAGACGGAGGAACAGACGGACATGGCTATATCAACTCAGCTCGTCATGCCGATCAAGAATATATATACTTTATGTGGTCGGCGATGCTTTCTTCCATGCGTTACAAACATCTCGACAATTTTAATATACCCTCTACAAGGGTATAATAATTAAATAAATGAGAAAAAAGGCCATAACTCTGGAACTAGTCCGTTTCCCATTTAGAGCTTAATAAATTAATAAATTCCTGGATACAAGATCAAATTTTGAGGAAAAAAAATTAAGAAAATAAAACGTCCCTTTCGCGGCAATTTATTTTTGTTTTCTTATTTCCGCGATTTGGTAACTATAAAAATTAAAAATAATTGTTAAGTGTTAGTAATTTTAAAGTTTAGGATCGGATGTAAATTTACAGATTTTGTAAATATTTTTTTACCAATGGAAAATAATTAAATTTTTAAAAATCTAAATTTTCAAATCATTAACAATATTGAAAAAATTATTTCGACCAAAAAAAAATTCGAGTGGCCGGTTTTTCCTGGAATCACCCATATATACTTTATAGGGTCGGAAATGATTCCTTCTCCCTGTTACATACTTTTGCACAAACTTAATATACTCTGTGTACCCTTGGTACAGAGTATAATAAAAATAGAGGAATGCTAACTTCGACTCGGCCGCAGTTTATATTTGCAGCTTGATTTCGCCACTACTTTGAACATTTGCTTGACTGTTTGTTATATGGCAGCTATCCGATATATTCATCCGATTTTGACCAAACTCCTCAAAATTGTGTGGAAACTGATCAAATTCACAACTGGAAGTTACAAAGACGATACCATTGAAAACAAAGAAGTTTTTCCCACTAGAACTACTTTTTCGACCGATAGTTCCTTTGGCAGCTATATGATATAGTCATCCGATCCGGCCGATTCCGAAAAATGTGCTGCGTATTTGTACCAAAGGCTTCGTGCAAAGTTTGGTTAAGGTAGCTTTAAAACTGACGGAGGAGATAGCATAAAAACAGGCGGACGGACAGAGGGACAGACGGACATGGGTATATTAACTCAGCTCGTCATGCTGATCAAGAATAAATATACTTTATGTGGTCGGCGATGCTTCCTTCTATGCGTTACTAACATCTGGACAATTTAAATATAATATGTACCCTCTACATGGGTATAAAAATATTTATGCAATGGTCCTCATCTAAAAACACGTTGAATTTATGTTGGAGACGCGACGCTCGTAAAAAATTCCTGTGTAATTTCATTTTCGATCGGGAAATAGATTAAAATTCAACCTTAGACCGTAATAAAACTTCACGCTACATTCCCAGACCAGTGATTAGCACATGGACGCGGCGTAGGGTCGGCGCTGAAATTTCTGCCTGAAAATAATTAGTAAAGTCTGCAACCAGAAATTTCTTTCTCTTTCACATACATACAACCAATTCTGGGGAATACCTAAGCGAGCATTTTAATGATTGATTTATGGGTAATCAAGCTTAAGATTATTTCCGACTTCCAAACTTCTGAAATTCTGTAGATGAATCAGTTAAGAGACAATTTAGGTAATATTTAAACAAAATTACTTTGAGGATTGGTATAACGTTTGGAAGAAGAACTTATTTCAAAAGAGTTTCGAGATCCTCAGCATGGAAACTAAGTTTCCTGTTCAAGAACAAAAAAATTACTTCGGGACGGAAGGAAGTGGGAAGGAATATCTTGTAAGCAAACGCTTTACAGAGCCTTCTACAAAGTATAAAACTTTATTAAATGATGAATTGAAATATTATGATTTGCTTTGAGCTATAGTGTCCCAATGGTAATTTCGAACTTAGATTTTGCACAAAGTTTGGGATTCTAAGCTTCCCTTCTAACTCCAGAACTTTCGTTCTCAATTAGCAAACTCACCGAAGACACAAAACGCCAACAAGCGCAAACCCAATCCAGCGGTGTACTCGTGATCTTTAACCAGGGCAGATCGACCTGCGTGGGCGTTATGTCAGCGCGCGTTATTAAATGCACCCTCTTCTATTAATATTCAATTCAAATAAGCTTTCCGTCTGTTTCCCCCGCCCCCTCTTTCCCACCTCTTACCCCCTCTCCACACTCTAACTGTTAAGTCGCTATTAAGTCACTGTTAAATCACTGTTAACCCACTATTTGGTCACTGCTAACCCACTGTTAACACACTGCTAAATCGGTGTTAACACACTGTTAAGTCACTGTTAAATCACTGTTAGCCCTCTATTGTCACTATATTATCACTGTTAACCCCTCTGCCCACCCTTGCACCATCCCACTCCACACACCCACAAACACACAACCCACCGGCTGCTACGGTAAGCCAATGAAATCTGTCGCAAAGTAAAAACTTTTCTCGTTTTGGTTCCCCAGTCAAGAGAGTAGAATTGATGCAAGGTTTCGAAAAAATTCAAAAAAGTTTGTAGCTTTCAACCCAACAACAATTGTTCAAACTCAAGGATTCGACCGAGAAAAGTTCGCGTTTTGTTTGCTTTATTAAAAATGTATGGGAACAATTGAGAATGCTTTGATCCAGTGGAAAACGACATTTGAAGAATTGGACTGCAATTCGGACAGTGAAGAGGCAGATCAGGAGAACGAGTTCAGTTTTACTCAAATGACGTATGTATGTTGTAAAATGCATAATTTGCATGGCAAATGTGCGGGATGTGCCCTTCAGCCATGTCATCATTTCAAAGTTTGTTCTGAGTGCTTAAATAAATTGGCGGAAAATCCCAAAAATGCAGACAAATAATCGAAAATAACCTTAAAACATTTCAATAAATATAATATGACGAAAAAAATAGTACAAGTGCACACAATATTTACTCAGAATTTTTTTTTCTTTTCGGGCGTAAAGTAACATAGTTCCCGCGGGCGATATGTCACTCTTAAGAGCCACTGATAGCTTTTAAATAGATGCAGGTTTCCTTTATTCTGTTCCTTCTACTCTGTTCCTTTGTGTCTAGCTCCTTTCTTTATGGTTCTATCAGACTGATAGGCCCAATCAGCACGAGAATTTTATTAATGTTAAGGGTATATCATTCCAACCGTAAGGTCTTCTTTAACTCCAATATGTGGAATAATATTGCCAGAGAACTGAGAGGTTGAATTTTATTTGGTAGTCTGGAGCTCCGCCGAGAAAGAGTCCAAATTCAATCACCGAGTTCCCCAAATTATAGATTGGAAAGTGCAGTCAAGTCACGAGTGGAAATATTCGGAAAAGACATCTCCTAACAGGGCGAATATCGCCAGGGTAAATATATTCGACCTTACTAATTTTACGTTGGTGCATATTGGTAACGATTGGTGCTTTCGTTCTCTTCTTTAATAGAATTGGCACCAAGTTCATACCCATAGCTTCAATAAAAGCTTTTGCCTAAGCCAGCGCATAACCAAAATTGTATGCGATCGTTAGTGATTCGGTGCAGCTAGTAAAGTTTTCGCTAATTCATAGAATTCATATAATCAATGAGAAGGCCGACTACAAGTCTAAGCGCATTGGAGCGCCCAAAGAATACCGACTCCATCTTAGCTTAAGAAAGATTTCACTGTGGTGCCATGCCATTTATCCCAGTGGTCAGTATATAGTTACCCAGAGGCATCAAAGCAAGAACCTATGTTTGGCTCACTAACAAATTGTTTAAGCTTAGTACTCAGACAAGCTAAGCCGTCCGCTAGCGGAATTGGCAACTCGCTCCAGTGTTACTGTTGAACGCCAAAATACCACCGCTCATCAAAATACCACCAAATGTTAAACGGTCACACTGCATTGTCAGCTGTTGTTTTGTTTCCATTTCAATTGAGTTGAAAGTGTTTATTTATGAAAAGTGAAAATGCAAGATTACTTGGATGATATTTGGAAAGCAGAAGTCATGGGCAATGCCTTAGATGTATGGTTGGCGATGTATTCCATTGTAAAGGAGGAGGAAGAGGCTCGGAGCAAGCGCCAGCGCCGCAAATTTTGGGTGAATCCGTATTTGTGGGACAGAGGCAATAAGAGAAGATTTGCTAGCGATGTAAGTATTGGCATTTATAAAGATATATTCACATACTTATGCCTTTCCATTTTTTATAGTTCGAAAATATGACTAAGACCCCTACAGACTTTTTTGAGATTTTCCATATGATGGAAAATAATTTCAATTGCCTTTTTGGAATGTTGGAGGAGCACTTGACCAGACCCGACCAGACAAGATACCACCCAAAGCCAACTTGGCTATTGTTCTGGAGTAAGTCAGTTAGCTAAGGAATCCAACATCCATTTTTAATAGTTTCTTTCGTCAGGTAACTTGCATCTGGCGACTTACAGCGGAACATTGGTTCGACTTATCGCATATCCAAACAACGTTTTGGCGTAATAATAACTCGGGTATGTAGTACGCTATCCGGAGAGTTCCCAAAATGGAATTTTCGGAACATGAAAGCATGGGCTGAAGAGTTCGCGTCTGAATGGAACTTTCCGAACTGCATTGGTGCAGTTGACGGAAAGCATGTGGCGATTAAGGCCAGTGTTTACCGACTCCTTTGGCTCCTGGTAGCTATGGCTGGCCGGCTCTGACTCACATCGATGTTGGCGCTTATGACAGAGAGTAAGACATGAATGCGTTCTCCCACTGAAAGCTTGGACAAGCCATATTATCTGGAAGTATGGTGTTTCTGGATGACCGAATGCTGTCAGGAGAACCAACTCCATATTTCATTGTCGCAAATGATGCATTTCCCTTGCATAAGCGAATAATGAAGCCATTTGGGTCACGAAACCTGGCTGTGGATGAGCGGATTTTAAATTATAGGTTGAGTCGGGCTCGTCGCAGTATTGAGAATACATTCAGGATTCTCTGTGCTAGGTGGATCGCTGTCCAATGCACTTTTCTTTGCCATCCGGACCGAGCACATCAAATTGTAGTAGCATGTTGTTTGCTCCACAATTTTTTGATGTGCACAAGTCCTGATCCGTATGGCAAATTTAAAAATTCTCATATTCCTGAAAGCTGTAGCGAACACGGGAATGAGTGCAGCTAACTGGAGCCGTACTCTGCCTACGGGGTCGACTGTGCTCAGGGAAAATGGGGTGGGTGCTTTGCCACCTAGAGAGCTGCCCCGTCACATAACTAAAGATAGTAGACAGAGTTAAGGAAGGACGGGACAAAACAACCAAATACTGGTCTAAATGAACACACAGACTATGTATTGTCGAAGAACTGAGGTGGTAATGTTCTTCTTCTAATACCCTCCCAACCTGTAAAGACATAGAATCCATTGCCTTTACCCTTTTCCAATGATGCGAACAATTTACTTTAGGTGCCCATACAAAGTGAGTTTAATTAATATTAATTCTAATAATAATAATAATATTCACTTTGGTTATACAACATTTTCATATCCATTGTAGGTCTTCATTACAAATGGTTTATGATGGATAATCCTGAACTTATTGAATTTACTTGTCAATTCAAAATTATTCATCATACTAAAACAAAAGGTACACGATATGGATAAATGATTAATAAGAGAAGTAGGTAAAATCAACAAAAAAACTTCAATATAATCCGCGAATGCTTCTATGCTTAAGGCTAATTGATTACGTATTGGTATTTATATGAATATTAGGGAATATATGTAGATAAGAGTATGATAAGAATAGATATGGATATAAAGGAATGTATGTATGTGTATATGTCAGATAGGTATGTACGAAATCTTCAATTAATTTGCATTTCTTTCGGGACTGACGGCTATGCCGTACTTACACGAAGCTTATCCATCGATGTCAGCAGGCCTGATGACTGATGTGCTGTATGGACTTTAAAGTTAATTAGATAAATGCAGAAATAATATATTAACGTACATACCATACCATATTATAAAAAATAATTATTAAAGAAAGAAAATAAACTCAAACGTTTCAAACATGTAAGCTATTCGCGACGTCTCATAGATCACTTGTTTCTACTACGCAAGCGAATTTAAGTAACAAAAGGGTGATTGGGCGCCACATGTCAGTGAACCGGCCCTGGGGTTTCTCGAATTGACATCAGAGCGTGATAGCAGCAAAATGATTATGATCCTCAGGCATGGCTTAGAAGTAGCTGGCACGATAAATTCACTCTAATCCAAATGTCCGCGAAGATTTGAAGGATCCTAAGCATCTGTGGTAAGTAGTGAGTGAAGCGACAAAATCCGTACGTGATTGACCAATTCGCGGTACGCATTTACGACACCTGTGCTTCTCTGGTCACAACTGCAGGTATTGGAAACCAATCAGACACTGAACACTAAATCATGAGAATAATAAGTTTGTGATTCTCTGGTGCTTCTTAGCAATAATTACCTCTGGCTTGATCTCAGAATAAAATAAGTATGTATGTGTGTGTGGGTGTGTGTGACACCACGCACTTTCGGCATCCAATTGCTTAGCAACGCAACCGCATGTAAATTATATTTAGTTGCTGTTTCGGTAACAATGATGATGCGACCGATGGTGCACGTGTGGAGTTGATTATTAAATTCTTTTATTTGGCAAGCAACGTCTGTGCGTTGTCAGTACCAAAATCAAACTGATCTCAAAGCTTCTTAAACCTAAGGCTTAACCCTATTCCCCTCTCTGCTGGCGACATCGGCTGCAGTCGTCGTTCAATGGAAGGCTGACATTGCCTCTCTTGCAAGGTCAGATTCCGACTTCTGCTGGAGACTGGCTTTAGCGGTGGCGACGGAGTTAGTGGCCGTGGGCAACTTTGTCAGCATTTGGCCAGAAACAAATGCCCAGTGTCCAATTTTACTAAATTTGTTAACGTCCTACGTTAACTCCTCCCTGCTTCAAATCAAGAGCGTCCTCGGTCTTGCATAGGATAGATGAATTGGTTGTGATCTGCAGAAAGCGCTGCCAACAGTATTATAGGAACTCCCCTGCAGAATTCAAACAATACGGATGTGCACCTCTCATTAGCTGCCATAGCCTCCTTGTCGCATTAAGCTATGATGTTGATGATCTGGATGGTAATGCCAATATGGGATAGATGGACCTGCTTAATGCTATAGAATGATTGATTACAAAATTTATGTTGGATAGTCTTAAAGCTAGATACAGTGCTTTGTGTGCTCTAATACTCGCAATTTGTATGCTCAAGCGTTGTAAATTCATTGTTTCAGGGATTGCTCAATTTTCCAAATATTTACTGATGGCTCTCGATTCTAAATTTTCTGGACATTGAATTTTAATTTAATTTTTTTTTTTTTATATAAAAGGCATAAAAATATTATGTTGTGATGTGTTTCTTCTCTCCAGTCACTTATTTCTCATGTCTCGGAATGCCCGTTATTTAATATTGTCCTTATGGACCACCCTCCCCTTTATAAGAACTGTTGTCCCCATGTCAGCTTCAACTATATGTTCTTCACAGAGAGAGGTTAACTTGTTTCCCAATCGTTTATTGGACTTCACCAAAACTTTTTTTCCAACTTTGAAAACCCTATTCTGCCTCGAAATATTGCCTCTCTCCAGTTGGACCTCTTGGGCCTTATGAACCCTATCTCTTATCTCTTCCTTAAATTCAGAAGAAGCAGCCTGAATTACCTCTATTGGTTTTTTCTTTGTGACCGAGTGAATGGAGCGGTTGTATTCCACCGTGGCTAGCAAAATAAGATCAACTGTGTCATTGATTTTCCTTTCCAATTTAAGGCATCTTGCAATTTCAGATAAAGTGCCATGAAAGCGCTCAACTTGCCCGTTGGACGTACTATGGAGTGGGGGTGCATTTACAACATTCACGTCGAAAAGGTTTTTCAACATAGATGTTATGGTTTCCGACTTAAATGAAGCCTCATTATCGCAAAATATGGTCTTCGTTTCATAAAAGATGTTGACTAGCTGCATTATTGGTACCTTAACATCCACGATTGTTCTAGACAATATCGGTTGAACCACCGCAAATTTCCAAAATTTGTCGATGCAGGTCAGAAAATATTTTTTATCTGTTGAAAAAATATCAATATGTAGCATTTCTCCTGAATACGAAGGGATTGGAGTTATGCCGAGCTCCTGCCTTCTAGGGTATCTCTCATATTTCGATTTGGCACAAATCTTGCAGTTGCGGGCGACCTCGTTAGTCAATTTTGTCATTTTAGGGAAATAATAGTCGCACAGGATTTGCTTCACATTTTCCTGTGCAGCCCTATGTGCACGATTATGTTCGATGGTCACAATCTCTTTTTGTTCACTTTTGTCAAAGATATCGGATACAAAGTTTTTACAGTACCAAAATTTTGTTGTGGGGAACGATTGGACCAAATCATGCTGGATGCGGGCTAGTACCGGTAATTCACAAAATATTACATTTACCACGTTAGGGTTTATTTTATCCTTGACAATCTGAACAAGAGATTCCCATTCGACAAAATGAATTTCGTGGCGAGTTTTTTCATTGAATAAAATTAAATTTCGTGTCAGAGGGAATGGTTTCTGCTCAACAACCAACTGATTCCTATAACAATTTAAGGGTGTCTCAGTGGTCTCAATCGTGTACGTCAGTGAATCTTCACTGTGTATCGTGGCACAATCGGACTCTGGTACAGCATCGAGAGCATTAATGTTTTGCCTAGATAGGGCATCCGCTACATGGTTCTCTCTTCCGGGCTTATACAAAATGTTTGCACCATATTCGTCCACAAATGATTTCCAGCGTCTTAACTTTGCATTCGGATTGCGATCCGATACAGCACCAGTGAGAGGTTGGTGATCTGTGTAGATATTCAACCCTCTTGCCCCGTACAGATACTGACGTAATAAAAAATTTACCCAAACTATTGCCAAGAGCTCTCTCTCATTTGTGGCGTACTGAACCTCTCTTTCTTTTAATGTTCTGGAAATCATTGTGATTGGTCTCCCACCCTGCGATAGTACCGCTCCTATGCCGTGGGATGCAGCATCTGTCGTCAAATCAAATGGCTTCTTAAAATCGGGATAGAGCAACATAACATCTTCGGATGCCAATATGTTCCTAAGCCTGTGGAAGGCATGAAGTTGATTCTCGTTCAGCTTGGTATTGATCTTTTTAGATCGATGTTTGCTTACTTTTCCGTTCTCCCCTTTTAAAATATCCGACAATGGTCTAGCTATCGATGCAAAATCCTTTACGAAACATCTATAGTAACTTGCTAGTCCCAGAAAAGATCGAAGTGCAAACAGATTTGTGGGCTCCACATATTCCTGTATTGCTTTTACCTGCTGAGGGTTCGTTCTCAAACCACCTCTTGAGACTATAAAGCCAAGATATTCCACACTCTCTTTAAAGAAATGGGACTTTTCCTTCGACACCTTCATATTTGCATCAAGGAGTCGCTTTAACACCCAATCAATGTGCTTGATATGGTCAGATTCATTATCAGAAAAGATAATGACATCGTCTACATAAACAAAACAAAACTTGCCTATCTGTTCGCGGAGGATGTCATCTATTGCTCTCTGGAAAATACTTGGAGCATTCTTAAGTCCGAACGGCAGTCGGCAAAACTCATATTTCCCACCATTTACAGAGAAAGCTGTCTTTTCACGATCTTGCTCTGCAAGAATAATTTGATGAAACCCTGATTTCAAGTCGAGGGTTGTAAAATATCTTGCCTTTCCCAAGTTTTACAAAATCATTGAGATGCTTGGCATTCGGTATCTGTCAGCAATGGTATTTTCATTCAGCTTCCGGAAGTCTACTACCATTAGTCTCAGTTGTATACCCAATTCATCTATGCCCTTTTTGTCAACAACCCAGATGGGGTTATTGTAGGGTGATTTCGATGGCCTGATAATGCCATTCTTCAGCAGATCATGAACCTCCGCTTTGACAAAATCAGCCACCCCCATGGGGTAAGGATATAGTTTTGAGTAGACTGGCTCAGAATTTTCTGTTCGAATCGTTGCAACGACAGCGGTATTGTAAGGTAGCAGTTCGTTAGAATCTGCAAAAACCTTAATTCTCCTTCCCATAATTTTTAAAAAGTCGGCTTTAATCACTTTGGGAATTTCAATGTCATCTACTTTTGTAAAGCTTACGTTTTCGCACCTATAGAACTGTAATGGTTCAGACCCTATATCATAAAAAAGCCGGTTTGCTTTTAAGTCCAATGTCACAGCTGCGTGCGTAAGGAGGTCGAGTCCGATTATCGCATCAAAAGTCGAAAGATTGTGCAACAAAAAAAATGGTGTCATCTTGCCGAACATAGACAAAATGCACTTTTCAGTAACGTCATTAAACCCGTGTATTGAGGTAACGACAAATGGAGAATTCACTGGAACTACATCCTGCAAGCCCTGCATTGGCTTAATGTAGTTCTTCGCTGACCCCGTATCAATTAAGATTTTTACTTTTTTCCCTGCAATGTTCCGTTCGATGAACGGAAGCAGGGACCTGCCACTAAAAAATTTATGCTATCGGACATATAGCCAGCCCCGTAATGCTGATCATTCTCGGCTATTGCTGCAGCTGCTGCAGATTTATACGCAGCGATTTCCTGATCGGCTGTGGCCTGGGCCAAATGGTTGACCCTTTGCCTTCTTTGCCCACTCATTCTATCTGAGGTGTTTTGTGTTTTTATAGCAAATCCTCGGTTCGAGGTCTCTGCGAAACCTTGTTTCTGATTGGCAGTTTGCTGCTTCCACTTTGGTGATGTGGGGTCCACTTCCATATGCTCCACCTGCTCGGTTTCTTGAGTACCAGATCTCGGAGCGTCAACTCTTGGGGGCCCCACCTGTCCTTTATTGAAATAGGGGTTCTTACCATGTCCATTCTGAGGTAATCTTTTATTTTCCTGAAAATTTTGGTTTTGGCGACTGGTTTGGTTTAGTCGCTGATTCTCTAACCTGTGAGCCTTATCCTCAAGATTCTTAGCATATGATGCTGCAAAAGCATATCGATCGTGATTTGATTCCACCTCTTGGGCCAATGCTAAGGCGGATGGTAAATCACGTGGTTGAGCTGCAAACAGAACATCCGTAAGGTTCCTCCTAAGGCCCGAGATAAATACTCGGAGTGCATCTTCCCTGTATTTTTCATTCATACACCGTGCCCTGGTCGCATCGTAGGACATAGTGGCCTTATTGGTGAGAAGAGTTAGTTTTCTTCCCACTTCATCATAATAGTCCAGAAGCGTCGATGTGCCCTGCCGGAGACAGGACAACTCCTGCTCTAGTGTGTGAAGGGGACGTTTGTCCGCGTACGTGAAGTCTAATCTATTGATAATTGCCCTAAAGTTTAAGACCGTATTATATGAAGCTAGGACAGCATCGGCTGGCCCGGTAATCTTATTTATAATTGTTGCGACAGCTTGATAGTGTCTTGAGCTGCCATTATATGACTTAAATATTTTATAAGCGACATGTGCCGCTTGCCGCCAGGAAACGTATGCTTCCTGTGAGCCATTGAATGGCGGTAGAGACTTAACAGCTTCAAGAGGTTCATCACAGCTTGTACCATCGATTGTTATTTTCTCAAAAGAGTCAATCTCGGGTGCAGCCAGCGAAGTGTTGCTTAACTGGATTGATAGCTGCTTTAGTTTCTCATTGATTTCTTGTCTCTGAAGAAGTAGTGCCTCATCCATTGCGGTCCCTACCTGCCTTATAATATTACTATGCACTTCCAGTGCAGCTGCCAATTTTGCATCAATCAGATTCTGCACGCTTACAGAGTCGTGGTCTCTATTTTTTGCCAGTGCAGCTTCTATTAAATTTTTAACATCTTCTGCTTCCATTTTTTGTTTTTTTCGATTCACTTTTACCAAATTTAACCCCGCACAAAGCTCTTCCAGTTCACTGTCAATGTCTGCGTCTTCGTTAGTGGTCATTAGAGACAAAAAGTGCTGCAGAATACATCAAAAAGCTTTTTTAGAGTAATTTAAAGTTCATTTCAATTTATAAATTGATTTTTTTTAACCTTTTTTTTATCGTTTTCTTTCCCAAAAAATTAAATTCAGCCCAGTGTGCTTTATTTTATACCACGTGGCCGCGGCTTCAAACAAAATTCTGATTAACTAAAAGAGCTTTTTTCGATTTAGGTGTCTCTTCCCTTAACATACAATGCTTGAACATGCAAATTACTTACATTTTTGTGGGAAACTGCCTTACTGCCTACTGAAGTCAATCGCTGCACTTTTTTGGAAACCTCTTTCGCTGTCCAAGTGACTACTGCTGGCTTGGTGATTGCGCTGCCCGAAGAGCTTCTCCCGCGGCTAAGGTGACAATTTTATGATAATTTGTTTGCTTTACCGCTGGCTTTTATTTTGGGATATATTTATAGCTGTTTAGAGTTTGTTCTTTGATTTCGTCTTTCAGCTTGTACTTTTTGTAACTGTTCCGAGTTTGGTTCTTCAGTTTTCCTCTCATACTTTGTTTCACGATTTGCTTTTCAATTCAAATCTCGCACCATGTGGTTTGTGCGAATTTGTTGGTTTGTTATATTATTATAACTTTTTGTCTTTGGTCGTGAGTTCCAAATTGTTGGGCGCCAATTATATTTAGTTGCTGTTTCGGTAACAATGATGATGCGACCGATGGTGCACGTGTGGAGTTGATTATTAAATTCTTTTATTTGACAAGCTACGTCTGTGCGTTGTCAGTACCAAAATCAAACTGATCTCAAAGCTTCTTAAACCTAAAGCTTAACCCTATTCGCCTCTCTGCTGGCGACATCGGCTGCAGTCGTCGTTCAATGGAAGGCTGACATTGCCTCTCTTGCAAGGTCAGATTCCGACTTCTGCTGGAGACTGGCTTTAGCGGTGGCGACGGAGTTAGTGGCCGTGGACAACTTTGTCAGCATTTGGCCAGAAACAAATGCCCAGTGTCCAATTTTACTAAATTTGTTAACGTCCTACGTTAACTTGTACAAATGCAAGGGCTTGTGTTAACAACAACAAAACGGAATCTCCCAGTCGACAGTATAGTAAGATCTAGACAAATTGCAAAGTTAGTTCACGCCCGTGTGCACTTTTCAATTGTTACCTTGGATTGAGGTTATGGCAGCACGTGTACTTTGCTGTCTTTTAGTGCTCCCAGAGTACGTCCGTCATTGACTTTTCGGCGTCTTCTGCTTTTTTAATGGGCATTTTATTTAGCAAATCGTCCCAATAATTAAGAATCGGACGGACCAGTGGAAGCGGAGGAGCCACAGGAGTGGGTCGCGCAACGAGCTCAGCGTGCTTACTAAAAAATGCGTAATATCGTTGGCCGCAAAATGCTGAGTGACCAACTTGGCCGAACTGGCCGCAACGAAATGCTCACTCTCCAATTCTTTGGCTTATTCGATGGTTGGGTATAGACCGATATTGAGATTCACGTGGTATATCTTTACTTTCGCTAACGCACAATATTTTATGACCGTTCTCGTCAAGCACAAAATCCAAAAAGAAAGACGCTGGCAGGAAATGCTCTGACGCTAGTTGTCAAGCCATTTGACAATTGACCAGTATTAGTTAATAAAGGGATCATGCTAACAGAATAATGGGTAACAGCTGTGATCTATGGGTTGCCAGACTGTTAGCTTTGTGGCTTGTTGGACATTGGCACAGTCTCCAACAAAAGTTTATGTTCTGCAATGCACTACGCAAACTCACACCCCTACAAAGCGCATCATTTGTGCCTCTTTCAGCCTTCCGTGGCTGGCCTCAGGACTACCTTAAATATGTCCGGAATAATAAAGAACTATGTTAACTCCGAATACGGGTCCGTGCCAAGGCAAAACGAATCTGCAGGTGTCCGAAGGAAATAAAATTAAATGAATATATATTTTAATTTTTTGGTTTTACATTTATGTTCATATTTCATTTTTATTCTGAAGCTTATAATCTAATAACCATTCAATAATCCATTCTTTAATCTACTTTGCTGTCTTTTAGTGCTCCCAGAGTACGTCCGTCATTGACTTTTCGGCGTCTTCTGCTTTTTTAATGGGCATTTTATTTAGCAAATCGTCCCAATAATTAAGAATCGGAGGGACCAGTGGAAGCGGAGGAGCCACAGGAGTGGGTCGCGCAACGAGCTCAGCGTGCTTACGAAAAAAGTTGTCCAGCATACCAACCATGTGCTTTGACGTTGAAGGCTCGTTGGTCTTCTGCTTCTGGCTGTAAAGTTAAATGTATTGATGAGCCATGAGGTTGCCACTTGACATGACCAATATACTTACATAAGAGAGGGATACGCTTGGCTCCATATCTACCTCCTCCAAGTCGACATTGCGCCGCTCTCCAACTCCATAAACCCAGAGTCGTCCTCAATTGGAATCAATGATCCAGACGAAGCATCCGATGCCAGTCGACACCATCACCCACTTTTGCCTGCGTCAAGGCGACCCCACCGGCACTTCCACTCCTGAGTAGCTTCTTTCAAGACGCCTTCTTGTGGTAGCGGTAGCTGTCCCGCAGGGACTTCCATGGTATCTTGCAATCATCCGCTGAAATATATATTTATTAAATTTTACAATATTTCACATAATTCTTAGTAAAACTCATCATGTTGCTGATTTTACAAAAACTGCATCGAAATGCTCTTTAGGGGTCAAATCCCACAGAATGGGGACTGTCAAAATTATCGCAATCTTTTCGTCAGCGTCGAATGGCCATAATCTGTTTATTTTTTGATTTTTTGCGCCACACATGGTTGACGACAGTTCGATGGGTAGATGTCGGAAAAAATACAAACTATATTTTCTGCTTCTGAGCGTCGGAATTGAATCAGCAGTTTCTGGCTGTCAAGGCGTTATGTCCGCGGGCGTTATTACATGCACCCGAATGTTTAGTTTGTCTCGCCTCGTCTCGGAATCTTGCGAATGCTTTCCGACACCCTTTTTATTATATGGAGTGGTCACCTGTCGGAATCGATTTAGTTTATCCGAGTACTGAGCTTTAATAGTAAAGCACGAAACGGAGAACGCAAAAAAAAGCGCTCGCAAACGAAAAACTCCACATAAAACCAGTAAGAGTGCTGCAGTCGAGTGCCCCAACTGCAAAATACCCTGTACCAAGTGTAAAGTAGCTTCTCTTTTTGGCTGGGGTGTAGCTCGGTCACGCCCAGGGCCATTTACAATACATTTATAAATGCCGAGACTCGTGAGAATGAGGCTAGTGCACATGAGTCTATGCTATGTCACCAAGTCGAGCCATGGCTGGCCCAGACCCTACCAGCCGGAGATCGGGAAGGGCGAAATCATAGACACCGTTGCACCGGCACGACCGCTTGCAACGGATCACCCTAGACTACAACTACTGTCATGCCTACACTTGGGTCGGATTTTCACCTTCGTTCTCCCGATCCCGGCTAGAGTCGGGGTCTGATCAAGCGTTGACGAGAAATTAGTCCACTACAAAATTTTACCACGTTATAATTTATCTTTATTTTTCAGAAAGTTGGGGGGATTTGAAATCATTTTAAGACATTACGCACAAAAACTGGGTCCCTAACTCACTCTCTAACAAGCTCTCGCTAGCTTACCCAAGATCCAGTTGCTAGGGTGGGAAGTCGGCAGCGAGCGATACGAGATCCGGAGCTCAATGTACTGCGGTGGCGAGGGGTTGGAACTGCTCCTACCCGGCTCGAGGGGGTCTTTACCGTGGGGGAATTCCGGACACGCACGGTTGGACTCTTCTTCCATTTTTTAGATCGTGGGGGCTTATCGGGCGGCGCACTGGACACGCACGCAGGGTTTTGGGATCCATCTTTAACCCCCCGAGCATGGAGCAATGAGTATTAGAGATAAAATTTTCGCTGTTCGCTCTCACTTACGCTCTCTGGATACATTTGGGAATATGCCCGTCTCGCTCTAACCACTGTGTTTTCATACTGGCTCTGTAAAGTATCTTTTTGGGCACTATCGTTTTGCACCACCGAAATTGAGAGGCAGCGCAAATTGGTTCTCTGTCCGCCTTCCCCATCGCTCCCATAGGCTAAATTGTTTAATATCTTTTGTGTTTTTGCTTGGCCTAGGATAGTATATATTAAACCACCAGGTTCTAACTTTAAAATTGTGGCTGACAGTTTTTTGCGGTTTAAGGGGGAAGGGGGGGATGTTTTCAAAATCTGAAACAAACTTGATCTGGG
>JBAMBO010000346.1:0-118644 GCA_037044535.1 Lordiphosa magnipectinata | reverse complement strand
TCCTCTCCCCATTTCCCCATTCCCCTACTCACCTCATCATCGTTGCGTGAAATGCTGAGATTATTGTGATTCAATATAAGTCGCTCCACCCTGGGCACATGATGATAGCTTTTGCCCCGTATCTCCCGTATATGATTATTGCTCATATCCACAATCTTGAGCTGCTTGTAATCGTTGATATTGCCAAAGACATTCCATGGTAGCTCCGAAATGCGATTCCCTGTGAAAATCAGTATCTCCACCTTCTCGGGCATGTACTCCAGCACGCTGGTATTTCGCAATCCTGCATTCGTGCAGTTCACAATGAATTGCACTTCGGATTCGTACAGTTCTCGGCCGCACGTGCAGGCTATGGGGAAATTAGGTCCACAGCTGGGTGAACTCTGGCCAAGTGTGCCCCGCAGGCTAATGGCAAGCAGGACCGCAACCCAGGCCAGATTTAGTAGATGATGCGGTTCGGTGGGCATCGTTCTGTTCTCCCGGCGGGATGGCTGCAATTAATAGCAAAAAGGGAAATGTTTTTATTAGTTGCAAATGCATTTTAAAGTGGCCCAAAAAAGCCAACCAAACCACAAAATTTAGCCAGGCCAACTCATATTTATGCTCTGCAAGTTACTGATTTATGAACTTATGAAAGGCGAAACTTGGGTCGGCACCATGAAACCTGCCAGCAATCAACGCCACACGCGGCGTATGGGTAATTTCTGTTTAGGACTAAAGTTTTTTTTTTTGCCGGTGACCGAAGGGCGGGGAAGGGGGAAGCCACAACAAACGCCAGAAGGGCACTTGAGCGAGCTGGTTTTGGCCAGGCCACCCAACATTGGAGTAGCAGCCGTAAACCTGATTATTTTTCGGCTTTTATTGCTATTTGTTTAGCTTGGCAATATGTGTGTGTGTGTTTGGGCCAGGGGTGGATGAAACCAAACAAGTTAGTGAAGCTGTTGAAGCGGAATTGGTAACTTAATGGAGAGAGACAACTGTACAATAAACAGACACAAGTCTGAGTCCCTCACAAAATTAAATTCAAAAATTTCACCAACTTTGCTTTAAGCTTAAATTGAAATTTCCGCTGCCTTTAAAGGCCTGTCATAAGCTACCGCATAAACTTGCCTCTCCCATTGTCAGCTCCATTTGCCGAGCTCTCATCTGGATGGGTCAATTAGTTGCTACTGCTGGCCAAGGGTCATTCAATGCTAATGAGCGAGCATGAAATACCTGGGTGCAAAATTGAAAACTAACGGCTCTTTAATGGCCGCCAACACAAGCACACACTTGACATGCTCCGGGTGTTCTCTCAATTATCTCCGTTTGTAATTATGTAGCATACTTTTTGGGGTGAAGTGGTCTGTGGGTGGGGGGTGTACCAAATTTGATGTTTTACTAAAGGCAAAGGACTTGGACAATAAAAAAAAAAAACAACAAAAAGGGTCCAAAAGAAGGCATAAAACAGGTAAGGCAGTTTACTTACTGCTCCGGGGGTAAAGATGCTTGCAGGATATCGGATACATTTGGTTAATTTGATTTTTCTTCTATAGCTCGGAGAGTTTTTTACTTATTCATCCCTTACCAAATAGAATAACACTTTTTCCCAAGGTCATCAAAATTGGCGTTTGCTTCAGTAGTGATCCATTTAAATCAGAGATGGGCGCGTCGCGACGTTCACAATGCACACGAAGGCAGCGCTGCCTCGTGTGCATTGTGAACGTCGCGACGCGCCCATCTCTGATTTAAATCCAGAAGCAATCACACTAGTTGCAGCATTCGCTGCATCAATCACGAGGCTAGCAGATTCATGTGAAATGATTCATGTAAAATGTGAAGAAACTGTTAACACTTCAAATGCCCCCTAAAATTTCCTAGCTGGAAGGAATATTTCATTTGCTCAACATCGAGTGCTGCTCCTTCCATTTCAAAAATTAACTTCTACTCAGTACTTCTGCCGCTCCATAATTTATCCCACTCAATACGGTTTTACGAAGCGTTGTTTTATATCAGCTAACCTCTTTGAGTTTGCCTCTATTATTCTTCGTAGCTTTCTAGATAAGCAGCAATCAGTTGTCGTTTTTACAGACTTCAGTAAAGTTTTTGATTTCGTAATTAATCTTTTAGATGTGTGTTTCCGGCTTGAGGTCAGGATGATAGCAAATTAAACAATTTGTTTCTTTTTTCCGAAATATTTTTTCAAATTCAAATTCCTAGACAACTTTTCATGGACATAGCAAAAATTTTACATTAAAGAAAGTAGATACTTTAAATTTGAAGACAAAATATACACGCAGCTAAAAGGAATGCCCATGGGATCCCCAGCCTCACCCATTATAGTCGATATAATTATGGAGGAACTTTTAGAGAGCACAGTCAGGAAATTAAAGCATCAACCCAGAGTACTCACTAAATACGTTGACGATTTGTTTGCTATAGTGAAAGAGGACGATGTACAAACTACTCTGGGGACGCTGAATAACTATCACAGAAACATTAAATTCACATTGGAACTTGAAGAAGACGGAAAATTACCTTATTTAGACACCACAATCTATGATCAATCATGAAACCAACAGCCTCAGGACGGATTATCAACTTTTATTCAAAACATCCAAGAAGCATGATAATGAATACGCCACTTGGATACATTCAAAGAATGACTCACATTAGCGAAACAACAGACAGAAATAGAATCTGACATAAAAACAATTTTATCAAATAATGATTTTACTATGTGGGTAATAGAGTCATTGTTGAAAAGGCACAAAAACGTAAATCAAAGAACAATAAAGGAACCTAAGAAATACCGATCACTGATCAAATTGCTACGACAAACAAAACATACAAATCGCGCATAAACCTACAAATACGATGAAAGGATTTTATAGCAGGACCAAATCAAAAATAGACAAGAATGTCATTTACAAGATACCATGCGAAGGTTATAAAGACGATAGTTGCAACAAAATCTACATAGGAACGACAAAATCCAAATTATAGACCCGCATAGCCCAGCATAGTAGAAAGCACTGTGTGGAAAACGGCCACGCACCAAATTTTGAGGCTGCGACAATACTACAACAAGAGCAGCATTACAACAAGCGCTATACTTTAGAAATGTTGCACATCATCAACACACCAACAGACTCAACTACAAAACGGACACTGAGAACTGCGCTCACACTTATACAGACATCTACTCGCGGACTGAATAATTAGTTTAAGACTCCACGTCACACAGTGCAGACGTGTAAAAATTGTACGTAAACTGTTTTTGTGAATTTTGTTAAATGATTGTATGTTAAATATTGGTGTTTATAATTTTTTGTAGTTTTGCCCCGAAGACGGTTGGCGAAGAGCAACCGAAATATATCGGAAAAAAGAAACATTGTTTAATTTGCTATCATTCTGACCTCAAGCCGGAAACACACATCTACAATTAGAAAGGTCGCTAACTCACATTTGAATTAATCTTCTAAATACAGAAAAAAATATTTTGCTTTACAGCACAACGTGACAGCTTCTCTTGTGTGATTCGAACCTTCGCACGAGAGGTCCTCTTTCTCTACAATGTTTCAGAAGCTTTTTAATGGCTTCACAGCTGGCGCACACAAAGCGTTAAATATCATATTCAGAAAAGATAACCTAACCCATAAACGTGTCTTTTTGTAATCAGGATCAGGATGCAACCATCCAGTGGCTACCATTTGGAATGCTTTGTGTGAGACACTATGTACCCCACTCACTAGACCAACGCACTCTCATAATTATAGACACATTGAGCATTACAACGCAATTAAGGTGTTCAGATTGTTTTGCCTGACTAGTATTGTGAGCAGCCCTCAATTACCTTTGACGTGAAAGTATATAAATAAAAAAAACCATCTAAAAGCACTAAAGATATTCTTCGAGAATGATAATTGCATTATTACTGATTTAATAAGCTGAACGTTTTATTGTTATTAACTTTTGCACCAGCTTGATTTAGCAATGGACGACCGGTGATCACCAAAGAGGAGAATTGAGTCGACTTGGGGCGTAGGAAGCCTGGATCGAGCTAGTTTCGCCACTTTGGACCGGTCAGCAACTTTACCTAACTACATACGCCCCCATTAGGTCCTCTAGGTCTCTGTCTAGAAATTTTTGTGTTGTTATTTGAATGTCCAAAGATACAAAAAAAAAAGATTCTTCAATGAAAATATGATTTGGCTGCCATCCATGGTTCTCTTAAAATTTGCGCTTTCTCCATACAATTTACATTCTTCACATTCTTTTCAAACTAAGTTTTATTTTTAGCCTTTAAAGTGTAATGGATCTGTGGTCCCATCGAATACCAGTC
The DNA here is from genome assembly GCA_037044535.1 of Lordiphosa magnipectinata. NCBI lineage: Eukaryota > Metazoa > Arthropoda > Insecta > Diptera > Drosophilidae > Lordiphosa > Lordiphosa magnipectinata. The sequence goes on along the minus strand of JBAMBO010000346.1, from coordinate 114,320 downwards.
CCCATTTCATAATTTTCTCTGCCATGGTTCCATATGAAACGTTTTCAGAGAGTTTGTGGACAGTCAATGTCTGCTCACCCGATGGTGGCGGTCTAGGGTGACGCTGGGTTACGATCCTCGCTGGGTACCGTAACTGGAGAGGTCGCACGTGATCTAGTACCATTGGATTTGGTATCCAGACTAAAGGCGGTTCCATAATATTTCTCCGATTAATTGAGTCGGGCGAGCGTGGTTGGATTGTGATCTTCTCGCGATGCAAAACTGGCGAAGCGGTTTAACCGTACCGGCTATGTCTAGATTAAACTCTGTGGCGAAGGCTTCTAATTCCGATTTACGGATCCAACGGACTCCCATGGTGTTCAGAGCACAGTTTTCGTGGCGGTAATACGGATTATCAACGTAATTCGAGACACGGATTTAATGCGAGTGGCACGTGGGGCAAAATGAAATTTCCGGTCTTGAGCTTTGAGAATTTCTCTGGATTGAAACGGCGTGTGTGCGTGGGTTACTCCAACTAGACTCCGGATGTACTACGATGTGTTCACTTTGGCAATTCAAACTCGACTCTCCCTTGCGCTGCTAGTCAAAAGGCTCGGTCGACGTCTCCCTATAGGACGTCGATCGGTCGCTTACACCGGCGAAACGGGTGGTGGATTTCCGTAAGGCGGGCACTTGACTTGATGGGGAATCTCCCGCACGGGGCACTCGCACGTACTGGTTGTCGCGTTATGGTCCTTACACAGTTTTGGTTGTGTGGACTTTTGCTGCCAAGTTTCGCTGGATATGTGATTCCTGGTTTCCTTGGTGACGTCTCGTCGGCGGCCTACTTGTCGGCCAGAAAATGTGATGCTTTGCTTTGTGCGGCCGGTTGTCAGCTCTGGTGTTGTTCTTCTCCGGTCACACGTCTGTCTGCTTCGCCTTCTCAAACACGACTCCCTGTTCTGAATTTTTGCACACTTGACGCGTGCCAAAAGCCCGCGATCATCGCGCGTCACGTCCCGTCTTTTTCACTTCCATATACTCCCTCGAAGCCGTCCAGGGTGACCGTACTGTTGGTCGTGCGTGTCGTGATTTAGTGATGGCCCAACCCCCTTAAGCTCATTGGCAATAGCTGGTTCTCTTTTAAACTAAATTAATAATATATTTGGACATCATTGTCCTATTCTTAAACTAACTTATGCCTAAATATTGTGATTCCTCACAAGCTTGTATAACACTTTTGGCACTAAATTATAACAAGTATTCTAAACAAAATATACTTTTCATAGTCCGGGTCTCAGTCGAGCAACAGATGTCAGCTACTTCTACGTAGTATGATTGCAAAGTATTGCCAAAAGCAATTGGAAGCGGTAACAATATGCACGTTATATGATTACACCAATTAAAGCTGTGCTTTGACCACCCATCCGACTTTGGCAGTTTTTTCGAAGCTGTGGCCGGTGTGAATAGACTATTAGCTAAGTTAGATTTAAGGGATGAGATATGCAGATTAAAAGCAAAATCACTAGCAGGAGTGATTCAGTAAAACGTTAAAACTACAACCGTGCTCATTAAAGGCGTATGTTTAATTCTATACACTGAATGTTCAGAGCAGGGCTTCAAACCGATCAACAACCGAGCCCCAAAAAAGGTTTTTTGGGTCTCTCGAACGAATCTCTATTTATATGACCTTCCGAGCCCGAACCGAACCCCCTCTGTTCCGGATATTCAATTACGAAATTTACTTACAAGAGTATTCGTGTAGGGCGCGCGCACACATGCGGCTGAAAGATGAACAGACGGCATAGCTTAAGGCTGATCTAGACAAAAAACCACGCTCTGTGCATGCTAGTGTGCACAACAAGCACACTAATATTCAGTCGCAACTTCAGCTTTGCGGAATTAATCAAGCATGTTTGATTATTTCGGCTTGCAGACGTACGAAAATATCATGGTCAGCCGTCAGTTCATCTGCATGTGTGCGCGGGCCCTTATGTTTGAAATAAAGTCAGTACATTGTTATGTGACAAAGATGCGTTTGGGAAAGTATATCCAAATTTATTAACTACAACTTCTAGAAGGGTAATAAAGGGTAATATAGCTAAAAAAATTATAAGCACACATGCCAAGAGACTGGGAGAAGCTTGGCTTGGCCATTTGGGGCTGTAAAGGCAATTTTACATTACATTTGCAATACAAGCGTTGCATATTTATAAGCGAGTACACAATAGAAGGTAGAGAATACCTTGTTAATTCAAAGATTACGACATTTTGGGAGACTTTGAATAATAAAAGACTTTGCCAGTCATTAAATGAAATTTTCCAGTTTTCATCCTCCTTTGGAATGGCCTTCAGAGCCTTCTGCGATTTAGCTTTAATCATCTCAATCGAGTCAAAAGGTGTCCCCGGAGCGGTCTCTTGAGTTTGCTGAATAGCCAGACGTCAAACGGAGCAAAATCAGATGAATAAGCAGATTGCTGAATGATATTTGTTGAATTTTTGGCGAAATGCGCACGAACTACCAGATGGCGCTTTATCATGATGCAAAAACCAAGAGTTGTTTTCCCAAAACTCTGGCCTATTTATGCGACGCAAAACACTTGAATAATATTCCTTTTTAACAGTTTTGGCCCGGCGAAAATAATTGAGAATGCAGCACACCACGATAATCGCAGAAAACTGTCAACGGAATCTTAATTTTTAACAACTTTGATATGGTATTTTCGATTTCGTCTCGCCTTTGGCACGATATCCGCTCGATTGATCGATTGTTTCGGGGTCATAAGCGTATATCCAAGTCTCATATCCAGTTATGATTCATTTCATTACGTCCTAATAGGCAGAAAGCATTGTGTTACAGAGCTAACAGGTCGGTCTTTTTGAAAAAAGTTGAGTGTTTTTGGATCCATTCGAGATTGGACTCTTCTCAAGTCCAATTCGTCACTCAAAACCGCCTGCACCAATCCAGAATCTGATCCCCAAAGGCTAGCCGCAGCATTCTCAACGTTTCCGCAGATGAAATGCCATTCCGAAAACGAAATTTTATACAACTTTTTTGTTCAATAAATTTAGACATGGTAAAAATCGCAGAATTCACTTTTATTACCTCACAAAACGAAAGTATTTTAAACATAAATGAATATTTTTACGATTTTCAAAACAACTTCATATGTTTTCTCTCTTCTCTTTCTTTTTCTTGCAAAATCGAAGGCAACAACAAAAATGTTTGCGTCGTCTTCATGACTTCGTGTGTATCAGACAGCCACTAGCTGTTTGGCTATTAGTCTGTTTTCTCTTTTTATTTCTTGTGCTGGATGTTGTGCCGGAAATATTCTCGAAATTTGTATTGGTGTCTACGCCGCCGTAAGCTGGAAACTGAAATTCAAATCTCGGTAAGGCATCCTTTTGCCATGTCAGCGCTCAACCCTAGTTGAATTTCAAGATTCTCCTTATACATTTTTCACACTTTTGTATAACTTGTTGAGGACCAAGCCAAGTGTAAACGTTTTTTTTCCAGTTATGTCACAAAACAAAGCAACAAAAGAAAATTCTACAAAATGGCGGATGGCGGCGCACTTGAACTCAAGGTTGTGTGTGTGTGGGTGTGTGTGTGCGGGCGTGTGCCATTTCCGGTTTGGCGGGATAACAAAGACCCATACCGTCGCATATGCAGTTTTACTTTAATTTTTAGCTCAACTTTAGCTGTGTTTGTTGTTATTTGCTTTGTTTGTGTGTTAACGCTGCCTCCCTTCTTTGCCTTTTGCACTTCCAAGCAATAATAAGGTACACAAATGTTGCTTTTTGGTTCTTTTTCCATCTTTTTTGATGTTGTTTTGCCTGAATTTATGCATGCGCGTAAAATAATAATAATAATAATAACATGAGAAAAGCAAAAAAAAAACAAAAAAAATAATAATAATGGTGGCTTTTCTGTGTGCTTTGCATTCACATATTCTTGCTGCTTTTTTATAATTCGTTAGTTTTGTTAAGTGGCGGCGCTGGTGGGTACGGGTACTTGGACGTAGCATTATAGGAAACTAAAGGTGCAACACATACGATGAGAGTACGCTGTGGTCTAATTAGAGCATACAAGTGCTGGGGGGGACGGGAGGGCGGAGTGCAAATGTGTGCTCGCAGATAAGGCACAACCGTTTGCATGCTCATTGAATGGGTTGGCGGGTAAAGAGGGTGATTTACCACAATTGCTTTTACTAGTTTAATGCTGACTAATGAAATGCAATTAGTTTCACTTTTATATGCTCGAATCATTCACATTTGAGTTAACATCAATTAACGACAAGATTACTTGAGGTTTCAAGAAAAAAGGAAACAAAACAACTAAAAATACTTAATCTATATTGAGGCGACTACTAATAACAATTGGATATGCAGGAATTCCATACAAAAGTCTACAATTTAATATTTAATTTCATTTAAATTGTAAAGAAGGTGGTTCTTTTGATAAGTATTGCTCGGATTTATGCAGATTTTACATTTAAAAAAAAAGTCTTTTTTTTTTTTTTGTTTTATAACTAAAAGACCGTTGGGTTTTTAGTAGGGTAGTTGGTGATATGTGGTGGGGGTCAGCGAAGACATCTTAACTGGAATTAGATTCCCATATTATCCAAAGCCTACTTGAATTGTTTGTTGCAAGAGTATTCTATTACCAGAGAACGGCTTCGTTCGATTGCAAAACGCTCATACATTAGTCAACACCCGAATAAGGCCCAATTTCTGAATGTCCGGGTAGTCAAACTTACCGGCAGGTTAGCCGAATTTGCTGTCTTATGCTGTCTTTGGCGAGAAGTTAACCGCTGCCTCATGATGGGGTCAAATTTTAAACTGCCGGCAAGTTACGATAGAATTGACGATATTTTTATCGATCGACAAACAGCTGTGTCAAAAATTTGTATTGTTTACTTTGTCGATTGCCAAAACAAAATGTTTATAAATAAACAAATTTCTTTCATTCACGTAATGGAAATGGAAGATTCGGGCGGTAAGACAAGAAGACACAGCCGCGGCGATGTGGAACTTTCTGTTCAGCAGAATAGCAGCCGCCGCATTCATGGCAAATGTTTTGACCGCCACGCCTGCATATCCGAAATGGCACCAATGGCAAAGCAGGCAAACTCACTGCCCGCCGTCTGCAAAATCGAAGTATCGACCCACCTGGCCAATGGCACCACCAATTGCCTCATACGATGTGGTATACCGATAGTGATCTAACCGCTGATACCTGTGCACCATAATGAAAATATTATCCACAAGCACGGCCAGCACCAGGAACGGTATTACCACGATGGCCAACATGTTGGTGGTTAACACCACACAACCCAAAATGGAGCAACGAATAAATAATGATCTGGATGATGCCAAATTTGTTCAACGATTCAGGTTAACAATCTCAGCTTGTCAAATAATTCTAGCTAGGATTAGAGATCAAATATCTTCCCTAAGTCATAGGTAAAACCTTAACTTCAGTTGAGATTCAATTTATTATGATTTGGATTGTTAACAGGAATCGTGGATTGTTGTCAGAGAGCAAACTTATGGTGGCGCTGCGCTCTTATGCAAGTGGCTTCTTCCTTATCATTGCGGGCGACTTCTGTTGAGTCAGACTTCCTTCGGCAAACCGTGCAGTTAATCAAGATTCCCACGCTATTGCATTACTGGCCATTACAAACAGACACTGACTGATTGATTTGTGCTAATATTTTAGAGGTCAATTAAATATTTTTAAAGCATCAACCACATTTTCCAATCCTGTGGCTGAGCTTGGGATCATGCCACGAATTTTTTGGAAATAGACAAGACTCCAGCGATGCTGGGAATGCCGCCACAATTCGAGAAGTCTCCCGCTTCTTAATTGCGAATTATTTTCGCGATCGTTTTTGTAAATTCTCGTACTTATCCCGTAAGTCTTTCCAAGGGCGATGAACTCCGGCATGGCGGCAAACTGATCTCCAATCCCTGGCCTTCTGCTCTCAGGTCTCCGCATCCCTCTTTTTGTTCTCCAAAATGCATTTTTTTTAATTAAAAAGTCTACAAGCAAATGTTCCTCAGCCGCAGAAAAGTTCTTCGCTCTTGGTCTTTTCGGTGTTTCACATTGATTCATCATCGCAAGCAATTTTATTTAACTATTTTGCCAAAAAATTACCAGCGACAACAATAGCATTAAAAAAGGCAAGACAAACACAGCTGTTTCGTCGACAGTGTCAGGTCAAACTTTTGCAGCGATAGCAATTATTCGTTATCGGGTAAACCTGCCGGTAAGTCTTGTTGCAAAAACAAAAGACTTAACCTCTGGCAATTCCGTCCGGCAAATTTCACCGGCCGGTACCTAACCGCAACTTTTGAGAAACTGGACCTAAGCTGGCTTTGCGCTCTGTGCATCAAACTTGCATACACAACATGTTCGCTGTTGAGTTTTATTCAATCCTATTGTTGGCACTCGTCTTCTTCATTCCAATCAGATCGGTTGTTTTGTTCGTTTGGCTCAACGACGATTGATTAGAGTGGGCGAAAATCACCTCGTATAAATAAACTCTTGCAACTCTAGCTCAACCGCTCAATGTTTTTGCCGGTATGAACAGAATATATTCAATGCTGAGTTTTGTTGATTGATTAAGTGCCGATTTCACATCTTCTATATAGCTGCTAACATTTTACTCTTTTATAAGTTACTTTATGTGACCAATAGTGCCATGTAGGAGATGTAAAATTGGCACTAAATGTGAATAAGAATTGTTGTGTATGAGACAATCAAGAAAAAAGTGAATTCTACAGTTCTCTGTCTGGCACCAATCGCTTGTGTCGGGGCATGACAGCTCTGAGCGAAAGCTGTCCTACTTTCTCGAGTGCCCGATTCTCCATCGGCTTCAGCACGTTAATCGTTAACTCTGACCGTCTCTTTTCCCAAGAAGCTTGTCTGCTTTGAATATGGCTAAGACCTTAGCATTTTAAGTTTGAACATTTAATAGATGGCACGTTTAAGGACGTTAAGGAGGTTAAGTTTTTCTATGCGTCACAATTATCTGGACCATTTTATGTAGCCTCTGCATGGGTATAACAAATGCTTCCCATACAACTCAGGAAATAATTTTCCAACTTTAATGATTTCCAACTTTTTCTTGTGTGCGCCTACATACTAGTGTTGTTCATGAGTGAGTGAACAAAATTAAGTTTGTTCTTTAAACTGAACAAGTGAAAATGTTCTACTTCAATTGTTCATTTTTGTTCTGGGGGTCTTGTTCAGTTTATCTTGCTCAGTCTGTCTCGCTCTGAGTTGTACTAAGAGCTGTTCAATCTCTTTTGCTCAGAGAGTTGTTCTGTCTGTCTTGCTCTGTGAATTGTTTATGCCTGGTGTATGCCTGGCTCTGTGAGCTTTTCTGTCTGTCTTGCACTGTGACCTGTTCCGTCTGTCTTGCTCTGTGAATTGTTCTGTCTGCTTGTTGTTCTGTGGGCTGTACCATGACACAACTATAACAGGTATGGCGCTCAGCCAAATTTTGAATTAAGTGCTTTTGCTAGGAGCTCGAGAGAGAGAGTGGTCGCGGAAGTAAGCGACGCACATTCACACATATAGGTACATATGTGTGTATGACAAAAAAGGCATGCAAAAACAACAAAACCATAAAGCGATAGGTGCTACAGAAATAATCCCCATTAAAATACCGACGACAAAACAAAAACAAGAAAGAACTGGCCGTTTTTTGCTCATAACTTGAGTATCGTTCATCTGATTTTTATCATTCCTTCAACAATTCGATAAATAATATTGATTACGAGATATCTCTAGAAAGTAAGAAAGATCTATCTATGAAACTGAGGAAGATACACGATTTTTTCCAAATTGCGGGAGCGGGAGGGGGCGTGGCAAAAATTGAAAATATACTTGAACTGCCTGCAAGTATAAGAAATATATGTTCGATATAGGGTCCGAAATGATTCCTTCTCCCTGTTACATACTTTTGTACAAACTATATTAAGTTTGTGTACTCTGTGTACCTTTGGTACAGAGTATAAAAACAAAAATTCGTGCGTTCTCACAACCTTCCGCCATAGACCTTCTTCTTCTTCTGTGGCCCGATATTTCAATCACAACCGCTCACCGGTCTCGGTCGCCGCTACCGCCATGGACCTTGAACAAGTGAACAAGAAGAACTGAGCAGGTGAACAACTGAACAAGTAAGAAATTTGAGTGAGTTGACTGACTTAGTAAAAAAGAACAAGTGAACATGTTCAAATGAACAACCTTTACCCAACACTATACGATATTACCAAAGCGAGTTAAAACAGAAATATAGGTCCTGCTCAAAACGCTCCTAAACAGGTTCAAAATGGGAGTTTTAAGCAACTTTAAGCTCAATGGTGGTCACCCTAGACGTGAAAAACGCGTTTAACAGCGCTGATTGGAATCGAATTTTTAGAGCTTTAGGTGAATTTGGTTTTCCGCATTACCAGAGTTCTTACGTATTCCACGGCAGAAGGAAATAAAACCCTTAAGGTGTCTGCAGGTGTTCCACAAGGCTCCGTTCTGGGACCTGTTCTATGGAACGCTATGCACGACGGGGTCCTACGCCTTTCTCTACCCCCAGGAGTGCACTTAGTGCGGATAATGTGGCACTTGTTGCTGTAGGCAAAGTGCTTCGACGGACCGAAGAGGCGTGCAATGCTGGCATTGAGCGTATCCACCAATGGCTTAGCGTGGCGGGTCTCGAGCTAGCGGCGCAAAAGACAGAGGCGGTGCTAATAAGCAGCCGTAAGAAGGTGGAATCAGCTTGGGTCAGAATTAATGGCACAGCAATCAAATCCAAAAGAGCCATTAAATATCTTGGAGTAATGCTGGACAAAAGGCTATGTTTCGTACGTACAAGCAGCGCCTTAACTAGAATCATTCTGAACACACGCGGACCAAAACAGGGGCAAAGGTCACTAAGGCCACTATTCTATATGCGGCGCCAATCTGGCATCGTTCCTTGGTGTTCTCTAGCTAAATAAAGGGCGTAAGTGGGGCGTACCGTCTGAGTGCGCTCAGGATCTCTTCTGCGTACCGTACGTTGTCAGAAGATGCTGCTTTGGTCATTGCCGGGATGATTCCACTTTCCGAGCTGGCCACAGAAGCAAATGAGAGGCACAGGGCTTCACGGTTGAGTGGCGCAATTCAACCTAACAGGGTTATACATCCGCAGGAAGCAAGGCAGCGGAGCATTGAGAAGTGGCAGCACCGTTGGGACCTATCCACTAAGAGTCGCTGGACCCATAGCCTAAGTTATTGCCATGGCTGTCTAGAAAACACGGCGAGGTGAACTTTCACCTAACTCAGCTTCTTAGTGGGCACGGCTGTTTTAGAAGCTACCTGAAAAGATTATTAAAATCTTTAGAAAACGCCGGTAATAAGTTTTCATCTCAACATTTTCACTCTGACCAAGTTCTGCATTTTTAGTGCCAAGTGTGTTAACGTCCTTCCACTTGATGTCTGCAGAGTATTTAATGAAAATCACCAAGGACAGGCTCTAGTTTGAAATTTCAATTGTTGGCACAATTCGTGGCATACTTTTTGGGGTAACACTTGCAAATGAAAAGCCCTTCACAGACTTGAATAATTTCGCAGCTTGGCAACGTTGCATTTAATCCGGGGAATGGTGTAGGAGCCGCCTTGCCAACTCCATTACGGAACAACTAATGCGGCCAACAAGCGTTTAATGTCTTGCACTGCAGTCATTAAACAAAACAAAATAGAGAGAGAGAGAGATAGAGAGAGGGAAAGTTTAAGAGCTTTTTGCGCCAAAAATTTGTAACTAACTGTACTTCTGGCTGGTCATAAATTTTACAGCTGGAAGTGCGAATGCAAGCGTGTGTGCGTAAGTTTCAGATTTAAGAGACGCCTAAAAGCAGGCAGCACTTTGTGTCTTACTTTAAAAATGTCAAACACTGCAGCTGCCTCTGCACTATTCCTGACCGCATAAAACCCAATTAGGAAAGTTCCAGCAGCTGACTTACGCCACTTGATTCTGTCTGAGTGGCTGAGAATTCCACCAAAGTCCCGGACATGGCCACAATATCAAATTGGCGCACGTTGGCTTCATAATTTCATTATGAGTACCAGGGAAAAATACGACAGACAGCAACCAGCGCAAACAGCAGCACCAGGAGCACAAGGAGCAAAACACCCGACACTCTCACGTAGCTCTGGCCAGAACAACCATGTTTCGCCTAGACCCCTGTAATTAGGAGACAGCTAATTGCACTTGAATAGCCAAGTAAATGCAGTACTACCGCCACTCACCCCCTTTGTCTCTCTCTCTCTTTGTGGGAGTTTTATTTTCACACGCAAAAAGGAAGTTGTGAAAAATTATGGGAAACGTGAAAGTCAACTTCGAGTGTGAATTGTGGTCGTGAAAACGTGGAAAATTAGAGTAGGAGGAGGAAAGTAAGTAAGGAAAGTCTCAACCGACTTGCACTTTATGATTGGGGTTGAATGTTTTTGGGTGCAACTTTCCTTGCGGAAAAGGTTTGTAATTATGATAAGTGCAGTACGGTTTAAAGGGAAAATTGGCCAAGTATTTAAATTGAAGTGGAACATATGTGGACCTTGAGTAGATAGGGTGAATTAAAACCAATAATGGTGAAAGGTGTTTTTTGCGAAACCATTTTCAATCAGAAAGCTAAGTTCTTCAAAATAAATGGAACCGTACGTCCCCTCAGAAGAGGGGCTGAGGCGCTCAGAGCCAGCTTACGGCGGTGTAGACACCAATACAAATGAAGAACACCAGAAATAGAAACAGAAATCGGACTTTTGTGTTTTTTTATGTGTGCTCGTGGTTGCCTTATGCACATGAAATCAATCAACGCCAACAAAAACAGAGTAAACATACGAAGTTGTTAAAAATTTCAGTGGAGATGGAATCTCTATCTCGGACATTTCCGAGAAGTTGAGTAGAAAGGGATGACCAAGAATTTTGAGTCTCCCTCTACTAAGAGCTGGGCAATGGCAAAGAAGATGCAGTATTTCTCACATTTGCAGCTTCTACAGAAGTCGTTGTGAGCGACGCCCAAGCGTGCTGCATGCCTGCCGATGAGGCAGTGACCCGTTAGGGCCCCAACCAGTTGGTCCAAAAACTGGTTTGAAATCGTAAAAGTTTTGCGAAAGTGAAAATGGGAGCATGGCTGTAGATTTAGATTTGGATTATTGCTTGGCTTTTGCCGTGGATCATCAGTTTTACAGAATGCAAAGAGTTAAAAGTGTGAATGTGTGTGTGTGTGCGTGAGTTAGAGATGACGGACACAAAAAGAGCGGGAGTAACGAGTTGTCAGTGATTGTGAATCAGTCAGGAACTTTGACTGGAACTGGATCTATGATTGGAGCCGGATGAACTGTGATTGGAGCGGGATGAACTGTGATCCGCCATAGCCACTTTTTTCTAAACGATGCGTGGAGTCGACTGGGTTATCAGGGAAGTTGACGCTGAATGCTCGCTTGTATCCATAATACGTTGTCTATGACGTGGTTGCTTGCCTAGTTGTTTGTCTGATTGTTTCGCAGGAACTTGGAGTCCAAATGTTGTTGAAATGTTTGAGCGACGTTTTTTTCGTAGTCTCGAACATTCAATTGATGTATTTACGTAAACATTCTAGCTGGATCACGTCGGGGTCACCATTTTGCAGCGATTTAAACCACTTTAAGTGTTTAATATAAAACACATTAGATTAAGGTTTGGTAAATCGCTCGTCTTTTGCCGCGGAGCATGAGTTTTACAGAATGCAAAGAGTTGAAAGTGTGAATGTGTGTGAGTTAGAGATAAGGGACACAAAAAGAGCAGAAGTAACGAGTTGTCAGTGAAGTGCGAATCAGCCAGGAACTGTGACTGGAACTGGATTTATGATTGGAGCCGCATGAACTGTGATTGGAGCGGGATGAACTGTGATCCGCCATAGCCACTTTTTTCTAAACGATGCGTGGAGTCGACTGGGTTATCAGGGAAGTTGACGCTGAATGCTCGCCATGATCGCCAATCCATGATACGTTGTGTATGGCTCCAGTGCTCGGAGGCTCAAGAGGCTGCTTGACGTGGTTGCTTGCCTAGTTGTTTGTCTGATTGTTTCGCAGGAACTTGGAATCCGAATGTTGTTGAAATGTTTGAGCGACGTTTTTTTCGTAAGCTCGAACATTCAATTGGTGTATTCACGTGAAGATTTTAGCTGGATCACGTCGGGGTCACCATTTGTAGCGATTTTGGCCACTTTAATTGTTTAATATAAAACATATTATTATATATTTATTTATTATTTCAGAAATTTATTTACTAAGGTATTCAAAATGTCACTTTCTAAAGACAAAAAAAATGTGGCCAACTCATTTGCGCCACTCCTCCGGATTGAAAATAACGTAAAATAATCATGGCCTACTTTTAGGCCCAATATAATTTTCATGCCAATTAACAGTTCGTTCACATTCGGAAGTTTTGAGCGCTCTGAGATGGAAATGTTCATCAGCAATAAAGTAAATTTGTTTTAAATGAGTCCGAACAATGCAATCAAAATGCCTCCCATTTTAAAGCCGTAAATCGAATTGAAATTGGTAATTGGAATAAAACGTAAAGACAAGTCTCACACCAGTGCAAACAAGCATACGCCCACACACATTGCCAACACTCGGACAAGTGCACACATAACCAAACAGAAAATTGCACGTGTTGCCCAACAGCAGCACCAACAACGACAACAACAACAACAACAATTATCCAAGTGGCATTTTGCAATCCTTTTTCGAACAGCATTTATAGCAGTCTCCAGCAATCGGCAGCTGGAGCCCCTCCATGACGAGGCTGGTTGTCAAAAATGCATCGAATGCTAATGGTTTGAGGGGGAGGTGGCGAGGCGGCGAGGCGACAATTCCGAATAGACTGGCTGGGTCCAGATCGAAATAAACATGGAATGCATGATATGCTGCCTCACTTCCCCCCCACACTCGCTTTTTTTTGCAAATTTATGCCCGAAACGCAAGAGAAAGTTACAAATTGCATTAAAAGCGGCAGCGTTGAATTAAAAATGTGCATCATGATTTTAACGTTTGTTTTTAAAGGCGAAGGGGCATCACTTTCAGCTTGTTGTATTGCAATCACCACCGATGCAAAACATTAAGTTAAGGGTTTTTTTCGAAACAGAATGAATAATTTTGTATTAATGTTGAAATATCTGAAGCCATTTTCTTTAATTCCATTGGAAACATTTTGTATATTTTAGTTTTGGTTGTCTTTTACAATGAGATGGTTGTTTTGTCCCCATCGGTGGACTAGACAGCACCTCCCAAGCAAGATTGTTTTTGGATCGAGGATAAGCCGTGTGTTTTTTTTTTTGAAATATTGTTCGTTATTTCCAAATGACTTTAAATTCTCTGCAAGAAAGCGGTTCAGCAAGGTTTTGGTTCCGGACTGGTGGAGGACCATAGAACCAAACCTTATAGTTCACGAGGAGTTCGAACCTCTGAACGGAATCTTAGCCGGATTTTTATAGTTTTGCAGCCTTGAGTCTTCATCAAAAAGCTCACTAATGTTAGGTTTGGTAAGATCTTAAAGCAGTACCAGCTCATTTGGGTGTAGAATGTACAAGTTGATGTTAGTTGTTAGCAAGCACAACTTCATGAACCGGCAAAACTCATTAACTTTTTCAGTCCAGAAGAATGAAATTTTCAGTTGGGAGCAAAGCGTCCCGAGGCAGTTGCTAGTACAAAAACGCCTATAAACCGCGAACCAAGACTTTGTTGGTAAAACTGAAAACGCAGTTTGGTCTATTTTTATACTCTGCACCAAAGGTACACAGAGTATATTAAGTTTGTGCAAAAGTATGTAACTGGGAGAAGGAATCATTTCCGACCCTATAAAGTATATATATTCTTGATCAGCATCAACAGCCGAGTCGATATAGCCATGTCCGTCTGTCTGTCCGTCAGTATGAACGCACAGATCTCAAAAATGGTAAGAGATAGAGGTTTGACACGTATGGGACATGTATTTCTTATACTTGCTGGCAGATCAAGTTTATTTTCAATTTTATCCACGCCCCCTCCCGCCCCCGCAATTTCGAAAAAACGTCATATCTCCCACAGTTTTGATGATAGATTGTTCGTGCCTTCTAGAGATATCTAGTAATCAAAATTATTTATCAATTTGCTGAAGGATTGATAAAGATCGGACGAACGATACTCAAGTTATGAGCAAAAAACGGCCAGTTAACACTACTCACCCCCCACCCATAACCCCAGCATTCCGTTCAACAGAGGCAATCTTAGTGAGAGAGAGAAAGAGAGAGAGAGAGAAAAACTTAGAGATGAGCGCGTATAACCCGTGAGCAAATGCAACCTTGCGACATTAAGGCTCCGCGCACACTTGTAGCTGAAAGATGAACTGACTGCAGAACTGAAAGCTTTGCTGACAATAGAATTTGATTCATAATTTTGAAGGTGCGCACACATGTTGCTGACCCGAGTTTTTAGCTTATTCATTTCATTCTATGGTGTCGCCTCGATTGGGAAATTTTTTATTTGCGGAAAATTGAAAAGTGTAGAGAAAATTTAAGCAAGGGAAACAAAGAATATGGGTTCACGAGATTGTTACTGTTAGAGACACATTGGGTGAATTTCATTATTTATATGGCCAATTACGAACGTATCCAAAAAACTCTTATGAATACGCCAGAATGGATATGTACACTTATATTTTCAATACGCGACAATATTTTAAATGAAATGGGAGATCGCATTCAGAAGGAGAAAAGTCTTATTCAAGAGGGCATGAGCTTCTTAATTTTGAACGTTATAGTGTGATAAAAGCATATACTTGTAGCATTGACACTTTTTGACAATTCTATTGAAATAGTTTTAGTTTTTAATGCAAATTCACTTAATAATGTTTCGTAGTCCTTGACTGCTGTGTAACTGCCGCCATTACTAAATACATCAGCGAGCTGAAATAAACAAGCATGCTTGTTCATTTAAACAAAGCAGAACTTACGGCTGAACTGAAATGTTGAATTAAGCGCATAGTGTGCGCACTTGCATGCATGTAGTGTGTTTGTTTTTCGAAAGCTTAAAGCTCGACTTAAAGTTCAGCCGTCAGTTCATCTTTCAGCTGCATATTTGCGCGGCCCCTTAGTCTACAGAGTATGTTATAGTCGGGCTTGATCAACTTTCTTTTTTGTTTTTCAGAAGTTTTAAATAAACCAAAACTGGTGTGGGATGTGGAATATGGCGGAGGAAAGGCAGAAGAGAGGTATGTTTCCTGGGATAATATCAATATTACATATCGAGCTCAAAAACAATCTCGAGCTTGCTTAAAATGATGCTGGATTGAGGTTAAATTGTTCTCAAATTATTTGCTTAGTTCAATGTTTTTTAAAATTACGCCGGGATAAATGTAGTCCTTTTTAGGATCAAAAAAGTCGGTTCAACTCAATCCTTTTTCGGATCGGGTCAAGAATATTCGGGATTACGTTGTTTTCATTACCGATTGGGATTGATTTGATCCCGTATGGATTGATTTTTTATACCCTTGCAAAAAGGGTATTATAATTTTGCCCAGGAGTTTGCAACGCATAGAAATATTCATTTCCGACCCCATAAACTATATATATTCTTGATCAGGGCGACGAGCTGAGTCGATTAAGCTTTGTTCGTCCGTCTGTCCGTCTGTCTGTTTCTACGCAAACTAGTCCCTCAGTTTTGTAGCTATCGGGCTGAAATTTTTCACAGAGTCTTCTTTTGATTGCACGCTGCTAATATGTCGGAACTGCCCGGATCGGATGACTACTTCTTGTAGCTGCCATAGGAACGATCGGTCGAAGAGTC
This sequence comes from Lordiphosa magnipectinata, assembly GCA_037044535.1. Lineage (NCBI taxonomy): Eukaryota > Metazoa > Arthropoda > Insecta > Diptera > Drosophilidae > Lordiphosa > Lordiphosa magnipectinata. Next base: position 98,494 of record JBAMBO010000346.1, on the reverse strand, counting down.
AATTTTACAACTTCTCAAGTAGGCGTAGGAACTTTTCTAGTAAAATAAATGTATATGTGGCAGTCGAGTTTGAGCTACGAGACTGAAAGGAACTTATTTGTTGGTTTATTTATGTGCTTAAATGGTTGAAACCAATATTGTGACCAATAAAATCAATCAAAATGTGTCTTCAATGTCCTTCTTCAGCCAAACACGTGCTGAATTGCGTTGTTATTTTCTTAAAATATAGAAAATGCGCATTGAAACGTGTTACTTTTGCTCCAGCAAGATATATCCCGGCCACGAAGTAAATTTTGTACGGAATGATTGCAAGATTTTCAAATTCTGTCGTGGAAAATGCCACAAGGCCTTCAAGCGCAAGAAGAACCCCCGCAAGGTAGGCTGGACCAAGGCACATCGCAAGGCTGCCGGCAAAGAGCTGGCCATCGATCCCAGTTTTGAAATCGAGAAACGCCGCAATGTGCCCATCAAATACAGTCGTGAGACCTGGCAGAAGGCCTTGGAAGCCAACAAGAAGGTTACCGAGATCAAGGAGCGTCGCGAAAATCACTTTGTCATGGAGCGTTTGCGTAAGGGACGGGAAATTGAAATACAAATGGATGTCAAGGATGTGCAGCGCAATATGTCGCTGATACGTTCACCAGCCGCTGGTCTTAAGGAGCGCCGGGCCAAGGAGGAGGCGGAAGAGGCAGCACTGATGGAAGAGGATCTGCCCGAAGAAAAGATCACCTATGTGGATGCGCGCGAATTGGAGAAGAAATTGGAAGAGGGCATGAGCATTGAGGATTTGGAGATGTTAGAAGCTTAAGGGGGATTTTGTGTAGTATTTAAGTTTGCTGATTGAGAATATAGTAAAAACAAATCAAAAAAAAAAAAAATGTCCCAGGAGCAACGACGGCAGGCGTCCCGTGATAGAGCAAAATGCGTCTCGGATATCAACTCGAAATGCTAGTCGACTGGCCACTATCCGCGAAGAAAATCTAGCATCTCGTCAAGTAAAGCGGGTGCGTGATGAAGACAAGAACTTGCAAGGGTATAAAAACTTCGGCACGGACGAAGTTAGCTTAGCCTTCTCGTTTTTGAGTGCAGTAGTGCTGATGCGCCTGTGAAGTCCGTTATTGGGATCATGTAGTCCGTGCTACTGTTGATCACTCTACCCACCATGCTGTTTCCATAGCTTTGTAGCGCCCTGGTGCCTGTCACACAAAGACGTTGGGCGCAAGGAGGCATGCTTGAATGTCTAGAGGGTTGACTCCCAGGATGTGTTCTAGTACTTTTGTTGGAGTGGACCTCCACGCCCCCGTTATGCAGACTGCCGCTAGGCCTTTTCCATTAGATTTAGATATGTGGCTTTCTCCGTGGCTTGCCACCTTACCAATATGCTCAGATCCGACAATAAGTTTTACAAAAATATTTTTCAATTTTTGAAAATTTGACTTTGCAACCCTGTAGATCTGGTGTTTTTGAACCTACCCCAGACGAAGAGGCGCATGGTGGCAGATGCGATAACCCCATCAATTCTGAGCACATTTTTTTTTATTTTATCCATTTCTGAGAAGCCGTTCCCATTGGACCAACCTTTTTTTTGTTTTGCCCTACTTTGTTGTGCGCTACAACAATAACCGCAACGGCAACAACAAAAATTTTAGTTCATTTCATTTGTCGTCTATCGTGATCAAGAAAAACTGGATATGAGGTGTTGCTACCTGATGCCTATAGTTTCACAATTTATTGGTCCCGTTCCCAAAAGTTGAATTTTGTCGCATTGTGTTGGGAGTGCAGAAGTTCCATTTTGACCATTTTCCGCTTTTAAGATCGGATCAGATAGGTATGAAAACTAAGTTTTTAAGTTTAATATGACTATTTGCATAAGACAGAAACAGACACACTAAAATTTCGTACATTTGGACTTTTCGGCGTTGCATCTGTCGATTTTCAGCTAGAGAGCCACTGATCTAAGTGAATTAAGGTGTCTCGAAAGTTAAGGGTTTCCGAATTTAAGGTAATTTGAGCTTAATGACAAAAAAAAATTCAAAAATATTATATATATAGTAACTTTAATTCACCCTACTCTCAGTGGACACTTCGACTACTGATTTGAGATTCAATCAATTGGATGAAACACTTCTCACACAAACAGAATAACACCCGCTTAAGGCTGCGTAGTGCTGGCCACGCTCAATAAAGCTTTTGCCCAACATCAATTCACAGTCCACGGGCCAAACCAATCCCCAGCTGCTGTGTGTGTGTGTGTGTGTGTGTGTTCCTCTAATGGAAAGTTTTTCAAGCTGTTTTTGTTGTTGTTGTTGAAAAAAACCGCTAAAAATTTATAAACTGTTTCTGCTTGCCTCTATATTTTTTCGATGGGAAATGGTCGTTTTTTTTCATCAATTTGGTGCTATAAAAACTGTAAATGAATGAATGAATTTTAAATAAAGGAAAAAAGCGTTTGCCTTTGAAATTTGTGTGGATTGCAAAAGCGAAGAAGAGAGAAATGTTAAAAGTCTACAAAATGTTTTCTTTTTTTTTTATTTTTACTTTGGCAGGCGCTGGCTTCTGACTTCGACTTTGGACCAGGTCCAGGCCAAGCTGTTTGCTTCCAATTAGAGTTTCGCCGGCTGCCATGGGTACCAAGGGGCGTATGATAATTGGATTGTCTTGCCATGCATGGATATGACGGTGTCTGTGTGTGTGTGTCCTGTCCAAGGACACTTGGCTGCTTGTGCTTGTAGGGTTTTGCTTTAACAGATAAATGGACACGGGGCCTGTGCGAATGCAGACAGAAATGAAAAGTCAACAACAACAAGTAGCAGCAGCAGCAGGAAGGCAACAAAGAAACGTCAACAGTTGACAAGTGGCTGGTAAAAAAAACTGCAGCCATCTTTTGAGCGCAGCGCACAAAAAGTGGGCAATGTGCAAAGAAGAAGATGGCTATAAATAGTTTGAGGCGTCTTGGGAGCAGTTGCAGACTTAAACTATGCCAAAGGCACTTACGAAAGGCGAAGAGAAATGCACACAGTAGAAGGGAAAGCAGGTCATTTAGCTGTTCAGCAGAGAAGCTCAACAAGTTGTTGCCTAACTTGTGAACCACTGTGCCACAGTGACTGCAAATCAAAACAAACTCAGCATTTGCATTTTGTTTGTCTTTGCTAAATATTTCTTCAAAATAATAATTGTGTGACAACTGGGGTTTCAAACATTATTTCAGTTAAAGATTGAAGATAAAGCATGAACAGTTAAGTGAAAATGTTGCCATACTGTCATTCCCCAAATGTTGGCCAAAAGCCCCAAATTTGCGCTGCAGCGAAAGGATTTCTTGACAGCTGACATTTGTTAATTGTATTTGGAAATTCAGTATTTGACTTAAAGTTTGGAATAGATTTTACATAAAGTTCAAGATGCAACTCTGATCTGCTGTTAGCATATGTCTGTCAAGTGGCATACTAAAGCTATCACTCTTCTAATTATTCGAATGTGTTCCGGAAATCTCTAGAGATTTTGGTATAAACGCTCGCATATCAAATTAAAACTGCTTACCCTTATATTTGAAGTGCCACAAATGAGCCCGGCTACTTGATTAGATGACAAAAGTTGGGCGATTTGAAACCGACTGCTCAAGGCCAAGTAGATTTAATGCGTACAGTTTTACCGACCTGTGATATAGTAGCCGACCTTATTCCTATCAGTTCACATATAAAGTTCTCCTAGATTAGTTCCAAATCAAATCGTTTGTACGAAAATCTCTAGAGATTTCTGGAACACACCCGATAGTGTGTTTTAAACAGGGCTGCAAACCAGATCGGTTGGCGATTTTGGCTCCATCGAAACGGACCCAGAACCGAACCTTATCGATACTTAACCTACCGAGCCAGGACCCGAAGCGAAACCACCTTTGCTTGGGGGAGTGGGTGGAAGTGGGAAAGCGACTGCAGGTCTGTTTACTCTCTTGGCCTCAGCTTCAGCATGCGATCGGCTTGTTTATGTGTAAATAGCGAAATGTCTTCGGTCCCTAGGGGGTTCCGATGACCATCGCTGCTTTACAGTGACTTCACAGTGATTTGACAGTGATTTGATAGTGACTTGACAGGGACTTGACAGTGACTTGACAGTGACTTGACAGTGACTTGAAAATGACTTGACAGTGACTTGACAGTGACTTGGCAGTGACTTGATAGTGACTTGATAGTGACTTGGCAGTGACTTGACAGTGACTTGACAGAGACTTGACACTGACTTGACACTGACTTGATAGTGACTTAATAGTGACTTGACAGTGACTTGGCAGAGACTTGACATTGACTTGACAGTGACTTGACAGTGACTTGACAGTGACTTGACAGTGACTTGACAGTGACTTGACGGTGACTTGACAGTGACTTGACAGTGACTTGACAGTGACTTGACAGTGACTTGACGGTGACTTGACAGTGACTTGACAGTGACTTGACGGTGACTTGACAGTGACTTGACAGTGACTTGACAGTGACTTGACAGTGACTAACCAGTGACTTACCAGTCTTCAACAAAAGATGGCCTAACAACTAATGTCGTTTTTCACCATATATTTGTTTATACAATCAAAAATATATTTCTTATATTTCGCAAATCTTAGTCCACAATTTTTTTAAAATTAGTTATATTTTCTGCTATTTCAAGATGGAGTTTATCTAAACGAATTCAAAAAGTGTCTTTTTTCCTGCACTTAAATTTACAATCGGATTTATCGTCGTAAAGAGCTTCGCACGTACCGTGCGTCCCATGACACTCACTCTTTTTATACCCGTTGCTCGTAGAGTAAAAAAGGTATACTAAAGTCGTGCAAAGGTATGTAAAAGGCAGAAAGAATTATTTCCGTCCATATAAAGTATATATATTCTTGATCAGCATCAACAGCCGATTCGATATGGCCATGCCCGTCTGTCTGTATGTCTGTATGAGCACCTAGATCTCAGAGAAGCAATGGGTTTTGTTGAAAATTTGTATTGAAATTCTATACAAACTACTAGCCGGTTGTACTGTTTCTGTAAGGCATACATTGGGGCAGCAACAATATATTGGCCGTATTGTGAATGTTGATATAAGTACTAAATGTGGTATATCTTCATTGGAAAAAATCGCAGAATTGTTTGGGATAGTTTTTTTCAAAGTTAAGGAGTACTACCTTCCGATAATATCAAAGAAAGACACAATAAAAGTATAGGTTCCCCACAAAACGCGTCTGGAAAGAGTCAAAGTAGGCATTTTTTGCAACTTTAAGCGGTAATAACTAAAAATCTCGACGTGATGGACCATTTCTGAAAACAGATTCGTGTTCAGCACACGAAAATCATGTAGAACCTCCACCAACGCTTCAATATACTGGACCTTGTTGCCTAGTGTAATAAATACTATTAGGCTTATTCTCCTCAGGAACACAGGAAGGCTATTAAACATTTCTTCCCACGGGTTACGGGTACATCGAAGTCGGTTAGAGCCGACTTTAACTCACGCTCATTTTAGTATATAGCTTCACTCGTCTAGGCACTTTTGTAAGCCGTGATTGAGGACTTTTGAACATCAACTATACACCGAGAAAAAAATAGATACGAAATGGCACTCAATTCGATATTTTTTCATATCAATTTTACTCTGATATGACTAAGATGTTCGAAAATATCACTACATTATAAAAATTAATAATACAATAAAAAAAAAACTATTCTGAGGCGGGATTGAACTCACGCCTCCCGCACAGTAGGCTCACACACTACCCGCTGCACCACACCCGGCCACACTATCCTACTCTGTCACAGTTAATATAAGCATGCCGTCGCTTTCCGTTTTCGAATTCCGAATTCTAATTGATATGAAAGTTATATCATTAACCCCCAATTGATATGAAAAAATGATATTTTTAAAAGTTCATATTGATATTCGCAGGTTAATATGAACTTTTAAAAATATCTGTTTTTTGATCATTTTTTTTCTCTGTGTAGGTATAATGAATGAGTTTCATTTGGGTATTGGTTAAAAATTTCAACAGCTTCCTAAGGCTTCCCTCAATAAAAGTATGTTTAATTTTTTTTAACAAAAATTTACTGATAGTTTCGATTAGTAAGAAAACCGGGTTTGAACACCTGGAACAAACTTTATTCAGAATTTTATTTTTCTTAAACGTGTTTGAAGTAACCTGTTCTAGTACCCCGGATATTACCTATTATTGTCTTCTATGGATTATAGCTTAATTTAACCGTATTTAAGCAAGTGTTAGTTTTTTTTCATAAGTGTGAGTCCTTGTAGTGTAAAACTGTCCAATATGAAGTGCTGCTTATAGCTATTTCTCAACGAGTTTCACCTTTTTGACCTCGAGATGATTGTATCTAAGCTATCATAAATGTACTAGGACTTAGGGCCGATTCCTGTTCTTCCAGATAGCTGCTATGTATCAGATAATCCAACAAATAGTGAAATTTCGATTTCGTTGCCTACTAATTGCATTATAAGCTACTTCGACCTCCAGATAGCCACTATGTGTTAGATAGGCATTTGACTTTTTGCCATTCACTGTAAATTGACATAATATTTGGGGTGGGGTTTTAATTTGTGCTAAGCAAAACAATTTGTAAAATAAATTTTAGCCGGGCTATTTACCTTCACTCACTGAAAGATTCTGATGAAGACATAGTGCCAATTTATAGAGAGAGAGTATACAACCCTAGGCCGAACTTCTTGATTCTTGTATTCATAAAAAGATTCCGTATTCATAAAAAGATTCCGGCTTTCAAAGACTACATGTCTGCTCCTTTTAACAAAAACTGATAGCCAGCTCGAGCCGATCACTAATCGGTTTGTACCATCAACAACAACCCTTAACAAACTTAACATAATCCATCTCTTTAGGAAATGTTCCTTGTCTCCAATGAAGAAGCTGCTTTTAGCATTGAGATTCTATGCTTGTGGAAATTTCTTAATTACTGTTGGGGACTTTTGTGGAGTGAGCATAGCTACAGCAAGTCGGGTAGTGAAAGAAGTTTCCTATGCCATTGCATCATTATACAGCAGTTACAATAATTTTGGGGACCCCAATGAAGTCATAAGAGACTTTTATAAAATTGCTAAATTCCCGAAGGTTATGGGAGCTATTGATTGCACCCATGTACGGATTCAATCGCCAGACGGTGACCATGCCGAAATATATCGTAACAGAAAGGGACATTTCTCGATAAATGTTCAAGCAGTATCTAGCGCAAAGTTATTTTTGCAAGATGTGGTTGCAAGATGGCCCATGATAGCCTGAGCAGTGCGCTGAATTCCGGTATTGCAGTTTTCCCCATGTTTGCGTCTTTTGTTTCGATGACATTCTTGTTCTCCTCAACTAGAGCTATTAGTTCCCATTCCTCCTCGTCTTTAAAGTTCTGAGCACGTGGCCTTTATGTTGTGTTTTCCATAATTTCAGATGACAGCCAAAATTTTAACCAACATAAAATGACACAGCAAATCAGCTGTTTGACAGTGCTGCCAGATTTTCACTGGAAGGGCTACCACCTTATTAGAGAATTTGTCATTCGTATGTAAACGTTTTAGATAAGTTTATACATTGGTTTTCTAATCCAATTTAGTTATGTGGCACTTCATCTATTGCATAAAGTTATTTGTCAAAAAGGTATTTCTCACTTATTTAGAAGATGAGAAATCGGCCTTAGTGTGAGGAAATTGATAAAATTCTTTCAGAGCCAAAACACCAGAAATTTGATCAAACCATCCATGAATTCTTCGTATAAGTGGTATTACTTTTCAGATTTAAGATAAAGTGACACCCGATTTTTCGCAGTTTACATCGAACTCAATCTGCACACGACTGCCATATTTAAACTCCTCTTTAGTCGGTTAGCTGCGTTGAAAACGTCCGGGCGACATCGGCAAACGTTCATTTAAAGATACTTTTATTAATTATCATTATGTATCCGAACAACATATTCAGTTAGGTTCTCAATTCCTCTTCTACGGCAACTTTTCGAAAGTGGAATTGATTCATGTTCCTGCAACACCAAAACGTTAAAGTTGTTCGTTTTGAAAAGTAATGCTAGTTAATCCGTGGAATGAAAAGTAATTGCAAAATAATAAATGTACATAAAGTGAATTTTGCTTAATTCTGTGATCAATTGAGAAATTGTTAGTGAAATAAAATTTGCATTTAAGTCTTTAATTGATTTATGAAAAATTTTCAGATTTTGGCTCTCATTTTCGACTGATCCATTTTCGATAGATTTGCTTGGATTTGTGGTTTCTCTCTCATGTGCCGATACCGCTTGGACCGGTGGTTTGCAAAAAGTAAAAAGAGAGCAGTTTCATTCGGAATTGAGAACACGAAAATGAAACCGAAGCGAAATTGCTTTCGATTTACTTCTGAAAAAGTAAGGGTTTTGAGAGCATGCCTGATTATGTTTTGTATTAAACTCAGTATACTTTACAATCGTCTCGTCTACTCAATTGGTGCCGTTAGCCGCTCTGCCCGCCTGCCTTAATCTGGACAAACCTAAATAATTCACAAGTATTAAAATATTAGTATTTTTAATGCGAAAATATACATAAATATCTATTATACACTGGACTAAATTCGCATTTGTGTATGAAGATATTTTCAAAGTTTGAAAGTCACGAATTCCATATTTTTGTAAGTATGTGTAGCTTTGATAATAATATTGAATAATATGTTTTACTCTGTTTAGTTTATAGCTTAACTAGAATATTAAATGCAATCTTAAAAGTATGCAATAAAAATCTTAGTGATTGTCAAACGAAAGTGAAAAGCAAATATGGAATAGAAAATTCCATTATTCGAACCAACTTTTGCTGCATCTTATTTTACTTGTCTTTTACTTAGACGTTGTTGCTCTATGATTGCAATTCCCTTTGTTCGTGCCCTCCATAATGTTTGGTCCCTGCCGCCAGGCTTAAAGTTTTTGACAGGCCAACTAATTTGAAATGGGGGAAGAAGGGAAAGTGAGCGAGCGAGAGAGGGAGAGAGAGAGAAAAAGTCGCGACCTCTTCTTCCTTGCCCAGGCCAATCAATCTCTTGGCACTACCAGTAGCCAACTTCTGACAGGCAGTTCAAGTGCCTGGCCATCCCGTTTCGCTTCAACTTCATTCATTTGGCCAATTGCTTCCTTGCTTTCGGGTCTTTTTTTTTTGCCCTCTCCTCCGGATTCAACCTTAACGACAATTGCAAATATGTTGCAATTTTCCAGTTTTGCATTTCAGACTGTGCTGCTTTCCTGCTGCCTGTTTGTTTCCCCTGTTTTTGACAAGGACATGCCAGTGCTAAGGGCCAGACTGGGCTCATGCTTGAGTGCCCCGCTGCCCGGGGGCCTCCCAAATATGTTGCAACTGCCTGTCCCTGTGCTCTGTCCCGAAGATTGATCACAGTTGGCACAAGTTGAACGTAGTTTTTTTCAGACTTGCTGCAATCTTTCAGTTCCGACGGACCTGGCCATCCCCTTTTTCCACATTTATCCTCCGCCATTTGCCTGCCTGTCGTTTAATATGAAAAATTGCGCGCAAATATTTGTAAAGCTTTGCTGAAAAAAAAACAAAATTGGTGGAGAAACTACGGACATTGCTGTCTGCTCTCTAATTGTATAAATTTGTCAGTGTATTGTTATATGGGGGGGTCAGATATTATATAAAGATATTGTTTGTTAAGCATTATAAATGGAAGGGTCATCAAAGAACACAACTTTCTTAGTAATTGCCACAAAATATTAAGAGCATTAGAGAATTAGTTCTCGGGTTACTAAAGCTGTTTTAAGATGTCATAAAAAAACCATTTATTTATTTGGCTTCCACTTAAAGGACAGTGTGACTTAAATTTGAATGGGTACACTGTGGATATTATTGTCAGCTGTGTTTTTGTAAGACAAATGGAATTTTGTAAATTAAGTGTTTTTAAAAGTGAACTTTTTTAAGAACAAATGCTGCGCAACAGAAAGACTAAATGAAAAAAAAGAGAACATTGGACTCAAGATGAGCACAAACGTTAAAACGTGATACCTTACCTTCTAAAGATATTTAGTAATCAATATTATTTATCGATTTGCTGAAGGAATGATAAGGATCAGATGAACGATACTCAAGTTATGAAGAAAAAATGGTTAACATACCAAAATCCCCCATCCACCACTACAGCATTCCATTCAACAAAGGCAATCTTAGTGAGAAAGAGAGATAGAGAGAGAGAGAAAAACTTAGAGATGAGCGTATAACCAAAATGTTGCTCGATAACCGCGTGACTTCTTGCATGTATTATAATATAGTCGGGGTCAAATGCGAGCGGCGGCCTGAACTCGTACAGAGTATATTATAGTCGGGTTTGACCGACTTGCTCACTTGTTTTGCTGTTATTGGACTGCTGCCAAACTAAAATTTCATGACCACCGCTGCGGCAAAGTCAAAGAGCCCAGCAGTTGACAATTTACTCATGTAGTTATAAAACTATGTCTTTATAATTTGAATGACAGTCATTATCATGACATATCGGCGACATTTAAAGGACTTTTTTTTGACATCAGAGTCGCTTGGAGCCTCCGCTGTGAAGCTACATCAAATTTAAAGAGAATTCGTTGAAAATAAAGTTTCGAATGTCAATTTGATTTGGTTTCCTTGAACACTCCACTTTATCTTATATGTTGAGCGACCATCAATCGATGCTATCGATATATTGTGAGAAGCCATCGCTAATAAAAAGTCGACCATTCAAACAAAATGATGAAAGCGTAAATGTTTAAAACAATTTCCATAATAAAGAGGCAGACTTTCCGAATCGTACCATGAAGCAAACGTTCCCAAACCGTAAATATTTCAAAATATTGGATCGGCGCATCATTTAGTAAAGACGTGTGTCTAAAATGAAATTGGTATTCTCCATATTTTGTTTTTGACTTGGAAAAGGCTTGCAATGGCGCAACACAAGTTTAGTTAAAGAACGGCTATGAAAACCTTGCATTAGTCAATTGATAAACAGATCATAAGCATGCTCAGCTACATAAACAAATTCCATCATTTCACAAATTTACCAAAAAGTTTCAGGTTTGAAACAAAACCTTGGGTTTAAAGGTTTGAACCTGCGCACCGAATCTTTACATAACTTTGAGGGGCTTGCAGCTTTGTATACAATTTCGGTATTCTCCAAAAAACCACATTAAAAACCGTTTCCTATGGCTATGGCTTAAAGCTTGTAGTAGTAATAGTAGTTTATTATTAGCTATCATTGGCATGGCGTAGCGTCTTCAGCCTAAGCATTTAAATACATTGAACATGAGTGATTATTTTAGATTTTACAGGTTTACCTTAATACATTAGATTAAGAACAGACATTTGACATTTAATTTTGGCAGGACCTGACACATGTTTAACAAATTGCTAAAAGAATTCTGTTAGTATTTTAGATCTATATTTTAGAGCATCCGTGTGGAAACTGCCCAGTATCTTCCAATTATTTCCGTTCAAAATGTTCAGGTACTCCACTATTGTGCGAGGGCACAATAGATCAGTATTGGTCGCAGAGCGCTATTCCCCCATCAACAAACTGAGCTTGTGCGAACTACTTAACACAACTAGACCCTTATATATGCTAGCATATAACTCGAACCGCTTCGCTGCGCCATCAGTATAGCCCTAATCAATATAGAATTTATCAGAACGTCCCACGAGTATAAGAAAAAAAAAGAAAGAAAGTCGGTCAAGCCCGACTATAACATACTCTGCACCCTTAATGTCGCAGCTCGCATTTGGTCACGAGTCAAACGGCCAGTTAACACACAACGCACAACGCAGTGCGCTCTCTAAGTCTCTCTCTCTCTCTCACTAAGATTGCTTCTGCTGAACGCAATGCTTAGGTTATGGGTGGGGTGGGTGGGGGGTGTTAACTGACCGTTTTTTGCTCATAACTTGAGTATCGTTCATCCGATCTTTATCATTCCTTCAGCAAATCGATAAATAATTTGATTACTAGATATCTGTAGAAGGTACGAACAATATATCATGAAAACTGTGGGAGATATGACGTTTTTTCTAAATTGCGGGGGCGGTAGGGGGCATGGCAAAAATTAAAAATAAACTTGATCTGCCTGCAACTATAAGAAGAATATGTCCCATACATGTCAAATCGCTATCTCTTACCATCTCTGAGATCTGTACGTTCATACAGACGGACGGACAGACGGACATGGCTATATCGACTCGGCTGTTGATGCTGATCAAGAATATATATACTTTATAGGGTCGGAAATGATTCCTTCTCCTTGTTACATACTTTTGCACAAACTTAATATACTCTATGTACTTTCGGTACAGAGTATAAAAAGGTTCGGTTCAAACCAGGGCTGCAAACCCAAACAATTTTTAGGAACCTCTGGTTTGCTGGTTCGAACCAAAATTTACCAACGGTTAGGGTGCGGAAATTTGAGGTTCGAGGTTTTTGGGCGTTGGTTTTGGTTCGAACTTTGGTTCGTTGCACGTTGTTCCCAATATATTTAAAATAACAATACAATAGGTATACACTTGACGCCTAGATACATTGTTAGTCAGCATTTACACGGTGAAGCAAACTTCATGAAGTTCCTCATTAAGTTTTTGTTTGTAGGGAAGAGGTGTAGGGGGGCAGTCAAAACAGGCAAAGCTTCATGGCAAGCTGGCAATGAAGATTTTCGGTATTAATAAGAAAAATTTGTGCCAGTTTTCTCTGATTTAGTGTCTGTTTATGTTCTGTACCAAAGGTACAAAGAATATTTGTGCAAATGTATGTAACCACCAGAACAAAGCATCTCTGACCCTATAAAGTGTTTACATATATTCACTTTCGCATGTGCAAAGTATATCATAGTCTGGCTTGACCGACTTTCCGTATTGTTATATTTCTAATTGTCGACTCTGCAGTTACGTACATAGAAGGGTAAAGTCCTGTATCCAGCACTGCGGAAAATTCCTGCCAGGAATTTGCTAGTTATTTCCTGAGTGTGTGGAATATAACTAAAACAGGGTGACCATCCACCAAAAAGGTGCATGGTCACTCTGATCAGTCAGCTGTTAAACACTGTTAATTATTTGAATTTAAATAATTTTAAAAAAATATATATAATAATTTCCAGAAGAAGTAGGTGCTACTTTATACAAGGGGATGATAAGCCGATGGCTAAGAATATCACTTTGCAGTGTGGCCCGGATGGAGCACAATTATGTGCACAGCTTTATAATGTCATTCAAACCTCCAAAGTAGTATGACATCTCGATTGGTCGCCAATCAAATGAAGTATTTCATGGTCGGATAAACGATTGCCTAAATACATTTGTATTAATATTAAGGATTTTGCCAACTCAGTGGAGGGATCAGTACCTTGGTTTTGGTCTATGGGCGAACCGCTGGAACATAGCCGTTAATCGTTTAAGAAGTCAACATGATCGCTATGAGACCCCGAAAAGTTGCTCGAGTGCGACTCCTAGGATCAATACCTTGGCGTATCTCTGGACCGCCGCTTAACCAGGAAAGTCTATGTGTCTCGGGCAGTAGCTACGGCTGCAGCTATGACATTGAAGCTCTATTGGCTTCTCAAGCTTCGTAGTGGTGGATCTGTGGGATCCCCTTATGGGGTACGGCATGCTCCACTACCCTCAAGAACCTAAAATCTTCTATGTGAGGTCCCTGGCATGAGAGGCATACAACTATAACCGCGATTTGGACGCTTTGCCATTATGCGCCCCAAATTAATATGCACACCAGCAGGTATCATGACCGACTGGTGGCCCACTCCCATAGACTTGCCTCTGATCTGGCGACGAACAGGCTCAGAAATCGTCTCAAGGCATCTCTCGGGCCGCCTCAGCAATTGGGAATAAGTGTCCCCTTGGCACCATCCCCTACCAATCTTTGCACGCTGCTGGTTCCCCAGCAAGATGATACCTCATAACAAAAACGCAAAAGCATTCCCCCCAAATTTTCGCTCATCACGTCCAAAATAATTGTAACCAATATATTCCTGAGCTGTGTATCAGCTGTTCTCTCGATCCACACGCGCTATCGATAGGCCAACTATCGAGTAGAAACTGTGGGTTTCGTTCATGTTGCTGGATACTCAAGCAACGAAAAGGTAAACTAAAAATTCCTGGCACAGTTTTTTTTATATGAAGTTTGCCAGGAATTTTTAGTTTCCGCGGTGCTGGATACCCGGCTTAACTAAATAAATTTTAATGTGTATAATCTATATTTTTTGAAACGAACCAAAAGTTTGGTTCGGGTTCATCTATTTTCGTCCTCGTGGTACGGTTCTGGGTTTGGTTCACAGTACACAAAAAAAAGGGATACCGGGTTCGAACAGATTCGGTTCAAAATCGGTTTGCAGCCCTGGTTCAAACAATCATTTACGTTAATTTCTTAAGATCTTTCTAGTTTTTTCAATAATATGACCAAAAAACCAAACAGAATCGCTTGAGCTGATAATTAAAAATGCTTTTTAGAAATCCAATCCATATTGCGGTTTCGAGAAGAAAGAAAAACATAAGTCGAAAAAGGGGAAAGCAAATACATTTGGAAGATCATTTCAACAAGAATCGCCCTGATGAGTCCTTTTTAAGCTCTATGGAAGATTAAAGATATTAAATTCATGTCCGATTTAAGGAAGACTCGGAAATTTTATAAAATGCTGGCTGGGTATGTTCGTAGAAGGTGAGGCTTCCAAAATTCAAAGACCAGGCACTTTTGAAAGACTGTTTAGAACACCTATGAATGATAACAATTAGGAATGTGGTCCAGTCGACTTTATGACTCATATACGTATGTACATAGCTTGGTAATCTGGACGCGTTATCCTGATCAAATATTTGTCTAAATTTTGACGGAATGTTGAGGCCATCTATGAACCCAGACTCGAAATAATAACAATGGGTTCGATTCGTACAGGAACCGGTCCTTTACAACGGGTTCGAGGTTTGCAGCCTTGATATATATAGCCTTAATCAATATAGACTTAATCAGAACGTCCTACGAGTATAAGGAAAAACATCACTTATTTCAGTTTCTTTACATTGCTTGTGTTTGTTACAATTTTCCAGATATTTGTAGTTGAAGAAGTTGAAATAAGTTTTGTGCTTTGAACAGCAACTTAATTAAATTATTCTGAAATTCAAATCGTTTTTCTCTTTCGTTGATATTTTTCTTTCGCTGCTTCACAAAAGCTCTTTAAACTGCAACTAAGCGGATAAAACTTCAATGCTTCAATGAGATTAACCAAAGAAGTTTACTGTTGTTATTCGAATGCACTTAGTACTGGTCAAAAGCTCATTGCCAGTTGGCACTAAGTTGGCTCAATTTATGTGGTCTTTAAATACTTTTTGCCCTTCTTAAAGAAAGCGAAAATGCAATTCCAAGAAGTAGACGGAGCAACCATAAAACTAACATTAATGCCTTAATTTCGCGCTCAACAGCGAAAGTTGCCACCAATGAAGGAGGAGCAGCCGCGGCTTGTGGAAGGAGAAGAAGGAATAAAAGTTTTTTGCAAGTGCAAAGAAAAAATCTTTGGGAAAAGTTTATTTTTTTTATATTTTTTTTACACGCATAGCAAAGCTCTGCTTAAGCCATAAACGTGACGCCATTGGGGTAACTGGGTCTAGTGCCAACTGCAATTTGCCAAAGGCCAGAAGGATACAATTTTGGCAGGGTATAGACCTGAGGAATGGGGAATGATAAGATTTTTTAGCGCGACAAGTTTGCCTTTTCAATTTGATGTAAGTAAGCAAGCAAGGAAGTTAGCGGGGATAAATGTAGATTTATATGAAGCTGCGAAAATTGAAAATTGCTTAAATTGCATTTTTCTTTTCGTTTCTCAGACAGACACTGACAAAACAGCTGCAGCTTCCGCTGTGGCGGCTCCCGCTGTGGTAGCTGGTAGCTTCTTCTTTCTGCTTCTTCTTGAGGCAAAGGACGCATCCTATGAGCAACTGGCTCACCAAGCAAAAGTTGCAATTTTATGTTTGTTATGACAACTCAGTGGATCATTCCGCTAACTAGCAACCATACCACCCACCCATTCACCCATTCAGCCATTCACCCACTTTCCCTCCCAGCCAACGGCCTTTTCTTGAGCACTCAAGCTGCATTTTGTTTAATTAAATCATTGACGCCAGCTTTCCTTTAAGACCTGCCTGTTTGTTGTGGGCCGAAGGCTAAGAGTCTCTTTGGAGTCGGCAACAGCCGCTTTGGCTTTAATGAGCGTTCGCTTCTAGGCAAAAGTTCCTGCAGCGGAAAACTTGACGTCGGCCCGACTCAAATTGTAATTGAAATTGCGGATGTGGAAAGCAAACAGTGAAAATGACTTTGAGTTGCAGCTGCGTTTTGGTTTCCATTGTTGTCAAGGAATTGCACACACAGGTTGACGCGGTTCGGTTTGAATGGTAGAGAAATTGTGAGTAATAAGTGATGCATAACTTACCTAGATTGAATTGAATGTGACTTATGTTTTGTCAGAATAAATTTTTTTTTCTTATGGCAGAGTCTGAAATGAGAGTAATGAAATGAGAAATTGTTGGAATTAAGAAACATTTGATTAGTTATGAAAATATTTAGGTTAATTTTTGGGTTGACTGGGTCTTAAACTAACGTTTTGGGTTAACCGCATAAATACAAATCAGGTCAGATTGGATACAACATTACTTATAGGAATACGCATTCTAATCGAATCCTATTGAAACGCTTGATATTTTTTGATAAAGTTTAAGATATCATCAGCTTGTGCTCAAGTCGCCAATGTGACTGACAACTTACTTATAAGAGAAAAAACCAAGCCGATCGTGCTTGATATCAAGCAGTTTTGATGTCAAAAGTAAGGTAAGAACGGAATATTCTTGGATCCAAGCCGAAAATACTGAAATCAAGCACCAATTTTCGAGATTTAAATTCTTGATATTAAATTAAGTCGGCTTTATATCAAGCATAGATCTTCGTGGTTGTAAGCACACAAATATGGTTTCTTACTTACTTTACTGGGACTTGAATTCGGGACCTCAAGGACTGAACACAGGGACAACGGCGCCTTACTCACTCGACTATCAGGCATAAGCAAGACATGGCGTCAAAATTGTACTTAAGAATGTAAGCAGTTGGCACTTTGCCGCTCAGCGAGCAACAAGGGACGTGGTCGAGTGAACAAAACATTCGCTTAGAAAACGTCGAGCTCGTGGGATCAAGTCTCCGTACGAGCATAGTTTTTTTATGTAATGTTTTTTTTGTTTTTTTTTTTATTTATTTGAGGTGTTTTTACTTTTGTCTATATTTTATACAATAACGCACTTCCCTCGCCAGATATCGTGCTAGATTTCTCTGGGTATATAAAACAAGAAAAAACAATTTTTTCCATATAATTTTTAAAGAAACCATGAGAATTGCTGACGAAGTGCGATTTTAATAAAAAATTTCTTTGTTATTTGGTTGGCAAACAAACCGCAAAAAACAAACACACCGAGTGTTCGACACTTTTGGGATACTTTCGTTAATTTTTCTCAAGTTTTACAGTTTCTATACGGTGGTAAATACAGGATATTAATTGCATATTGACCTGATGTATCCATAGGGGATTCTTTTGGATATAAGTGGTATTCCTGAAAGCGATTTAGATTTGATGTAGGTTTCATGAAAGCAACTCTAAATCAGGTATGTATGTACTTGTTAATGGTGAATTAAAGTCACTTATATATTTTTTTGCAGATCTTGAGAGGAAGAAATCAGCTTTAAAGCTAATTTCGTTTTCTGAGCACACAGGACATTTTTAATGGAGCAGCTGTTCGACGAAATCTAAATCAAATTTAATTCCCTTTCAGGAACACCACCATTAAAAAGTCCGTGTTTAAACGGTAAAGTTTGCTTCATGAATCATGACCTCCTTATACACATACTGTATATGCTTGGCTTTCCTTCTAAGCTTCTTAATGGCTTAGGACGTGGCTTATTAGCGTAACCAGTCTCCAAGAGTTAGCTTTAATTCGCTGTTTTCAGTATCCATTCGTGTATCCTCTGGTGTTCCCCAAGGCAGTCATCTAGGACCTTTGCTTTTTAACTTATTTGTAAACGATATTCCATTCGCGTTATCTTACTTTCAGGTGATTTCAGGATGTATGCGAATGATCTTAAGCTTTGCCTGTCCCACGACGATCCAGTATCACCTCTTCTCCTACAAAGGGACTTAAACTCTCTCAATAATTGGTGCATGATTAACAGTCTGTAAATATTTAACTTTTCATCGCAATACGCCTTATCTCTATGACTACATAATTGAGCATAACCCACTTCAGCGCATCTATAAAGTCGACGACTTGGAAATACAATTCGTGCCCAAGTTATGTTTCAATGGTCATATATCGGTTATTACTTATAAAGCGATGGGAGTTCTTGGCTTCGTCAAAAGATGGTCTAAAGAGTTTAATGACCCTTACGTTTCTCTGGTCAGACTTATTCCTGAGTATGGCTCATGTGTCTGGTCTCCACACTACCAAAAATATCAGGATCAACTCGAATCTGTACAAAAATAGTTCTTACTTTTCGCCCTACGTGGCTTAAATTGGAATCACAATAGGCATCTACCACCATACGAGCACAGACTACGCTTATTGGACCTTCCATTCGTGAATAATCGGAGAATCTACCTTAGTGTGCTTTTTCTTCATAAGCTACTATCAGGTGAGGTTGACTCAAGCGCTCTGCTTAGCCTTATAAGCTTTACGGTTCCGGCACGGGTAACGAGAAATGATGTCCCGATTTATTAAAATTCTTGACTTACGAACTATGCTCATCATGAACCCTTTCGTAATCTCTGTCTAAATTATAACAAGTACTATCATCTATTCTCAGTAAACTCCCCATTGTTAGATGTAAGGAATAGTCTATTGTCTTATCTAAATTCATAAGGAATCAAACCCCCTACTGAGCTGAAAAATCGGAATTACAGGAGACGAGGTCGTAGATGAACAGAGCATGAAATCGAAGAACTTGATTTAATTTTGAAAAATGGTACTCCAATTTGCAGTTATTTGCCTGTCGAGTATCATCTCTGAGGGCCATGCAATAAACCATTCTACCATCATGCGCTTAATCCCTTCTGAAGGTGCCTTAACCAATTGTTCGATTGGAGTAAATTTTCCATAATGCGTTCCCAATGACCCCGTCCGTATTTGCTGAATTTTGTAGATTTTTTTCTTAACCTATTGAAAAAGCAAGTATGAAAGTCGGTCAAGTGCGACTGTAATATACTCTCTTCTACTGTTTATTTGTAAAATAATAGGTTACATAGTAGGGGTGTTCCTGCAAATCAAATCACTTTGCAGGAACGACCTAAAAATCATGTTGATTATGATCAGCTTGGTCAAATATAAAAATAAGATAAAATATTTTATAATAAACACCGGAAAATGTTGAACCCAAGACTGCAAAAGAAAACGGTTCGGTTCGGTTAATTTCGTCGACAATTTTGAGGCGGAAATGTTAGTAAATTTTGGGAAAATGTAGTGGAAAATTCGGCTTTGCGAAAATATTTGCATATTTCAGGCAATGAAAAGTTTTTATAACTTTATCTTAAAGGACAGCAATCTGTCGGGTTGCTACGGGTATCAGTGTTTCTACAAAATTGTATTTTATTCATCTCCTGCAACTGACGTCTCTTCAAAATATATCTGCTCTCATGCTGGTGCAAACTGAATTCTGATTAACGATTTTAAAGATATTGGTACGGATTCTGCTCGGATTTGCAATTGCTTTTTGTGTATGGAAACAGTCAGACAGAAAAATCTAAATCACTCTCGCTGTTGATTTTGATTTTGATTGAGGTTGAGAGGCAATCTTAGTGAGAGAGAGAGAGAGAGAGAAACTTAGAGATGAGAGCGTATTACTCGTGAGCAAATGGAAGCTGCGACATTAAGGGTACAGAGTATGTTATAGTCGGGCTTGTACGACTTTCTTTCGTCGTTTTCTCGTTTTTACTGATGTAAGATTGTACGATTGTAAGATCATTTATTTATTAACAAGTAAGTTTGTTAGATTGGCACAGACGGTTAAAGTTAAGTATACATTGGTGTTTGCAAGTGAGTTTCACAAAATAGTTTGAGTAATAAGAATGTTCAGCTTGACAACAGAGAATTAATTTAGACGACGTTACGGATGAGAACTTTCAACTTTAGACCGAAATACGACTTATTTTACAACTTAACAACTTGATCACGACTTTCTTCAACTGCTGCTTCTCACTGACGACTGATGCTGACGACTTCCTTCAGCATGGCTTGACATGCTTCTCCAATGTTCCAATTTACTGCTTCTGCTAGGCCTGCTTTTCATTTTAAAGAAATATAACTAAGTATATTTCAAATAGTTGGGGCGGCGCACTTAATGTTTCATGCATAATTTCGGTGTTTTCGCTCGGATCTTATTGTGCTGTTCAGAATTGATAGATAAGTTGGCCATAAGTTAATATATAACAAGTCAAGAGGTCCCTACTTCTTGTGCCAATAGATTGAGAGAAGCTGGACTTGGCCATTTAGGGCCGTTAAAGCCAAATGGCTTTTGGCCTTTTCAACCCACAAGTGAACTTCAACCGTATTTTATATTACAACAACAAATCTCTGCCTAAAAACCACTTGTCGGGTCACATTTGTTCAGTTTGTTCTTCAATTTTTCCTTTATTTTCTCCCATGTCCGTTGCAGCTTTGTCATATTCTGAAGTAATTCCGAGTAAAACCCTTTCAACTTATTCACAATTCACTTTGCCTTGCCCCACTCACTCACTTTACTTAACAATTCACCACATAAATCTACAGGCAATCCCTTCAACTGCACAGGACTCGTCGTGACAAATTTGACGTGGTCAAGAAGGGCTTTCCCTCTCTTCACCAACTAAGTCCAGGCACTTAATTTACAGCCGCTTTCATAAACAGATTTTCACAAAAACGAAAAGAGAACTCTATCTGCATGTCCTGTTGAATTTTGGGGTGGACAAACAAATTTCAAATGATGGCAGTAGTGCGCTTGCAAACTGGCTTGGACCCTCGTCCAGCTGCCGGGACTGCACTTAATTAAGCTTCAGAGAGCTTTGCCGACAGCCAGACAATTAGTTCGAGCCGAATAGAGGCGGCCAGGCATAAGTTATGACTTCTGCCTGGCTTTTTGTAAGTAAATCATGGTCAGAGTCAGGGTCATAAAATAATTTTAACTGAAAAGAAAAAAAGTGGAAAGATGCAAAGCAAGCACAAATGGAAGTCTGGCACACACACATGTGTAGTTAACTATGCGCCTGAACTTATGCTACGGAACTTTTGTGCTTCATTTCCGTTTCCGCCTGACGTATACACACACACACACACACACATATATATGAATGTATAATGGCAAACGTGCCGAAAGCTAAAACTTTCTGCCGAACCAAAAGACAATGGTTGGGGTTTGCCAAAGGCAAACTGCTGCCTGGTTTGTTTTGACTTTCAATTTGAATGCTACTCCTGGCTCCCAGCAGTTCCTGGCATTCAATATAATAAACTCTGGAAGGGGCAGCCATAATGCATTTGGCTTGTTTACATAAATATTTGTGCACACAGCCACCCTTTTAGTCCTGTAACCTTTTCCCCCCAAATCGTCCATCTCGGACTGCTTATCAATTGCCATGAGTGTTGTCTCGTCTCGTTGATTTCTTCTTCATTGTTGTCCTGTCCCAGATAAAACTCTTGTCCTTGGCTCTCTCTTATAATACTCGTATTTGTTTGCCCTCCGCAACATACACAAACGTTCGAGTCAGAGATTCGGAATTGAGTTTGGCCTTAATGTCGCTGGGGGTCAGTTTTCTTGTTGGACATTTATTTATTTTTATGATATTTATCACTTTGGTTATAGAATTTTATGAGTTCATGTGTGTGCATGTGTGTGTGTGTATGAAATGGGAAAAGTTTTCAGCAACAGGGGAGCAATTTTGAAAAGAGATATTTGTATTTCAAACAAGTTTTCTTGCCCCCCTAATATTTAGGCATCTGACTTGGGTAATTTTAAAATAAATTTTTAATGGACGTCAATAAATTGTTCTCGATGTCCACGCATATTTTATAAGCTGCTCAAAAACCAAAAAAGTCTCACCAGCAGTAAATGAGTCTTATGAGAGCTACGTATTCTTTGTACCTTCAGGGATTTTGCGTAAACTTGTTCGGACGCGATTTTTGAAGGCTTCAACAACCTCTTCTGGTCTCCACTACGGTTTAGATAATCTTGTAAATTACAGACGAAGGGTTAACATCTCCAATGTAATGCTATCTGACACTTAAACTTACAATTAACATTTCAGAGATTTTAGATATTGGGTACATACACAGAGGGAAAACAACATGTTCAGGAATTAAGTTGCAATCAGAGGTCGCAAAAATCGGTCCCTCGTTTGCCTTTGTCAGAAAACGGCAGCTTTCGTGCGACCACATTGAAAAGAGGTACCGAAACAACCTTTAACTACGCTCTCTGCTTCTATTTGGTTGTGAGAGGAGAGAAACACATTTTTTTTATATTTTTCCTCTTCGGTCTTTTTGGGACCGTTTGGCCTAAATCCCGAATTCAAAAGGTCTTCTTCGTATGTATGCATCGGTGTGTAAGGCTCGGCTAACGATATGAATGTATGACGAACTATATGCAATCTCTCGTTCTCTCTCGCATAGACTCTCTCTCTGCTTATGTTAAACTCTGGCCCAGCTCTTGAGTCTGCAACCTTTTCAAATAACATTTTAAGAGTTTAGTCTTCGAGAAGCACGCAATTTAAGACCAATTGACTGAGTTGGGCCTGTTATTTGGTCGCTGTCAGACCGATCAGTGCTATGTAGTCAACCACAGCCACTTAATAGTGAGCGCGATAGCAGAACACATTCGGTTGAGGGAAGCCCGAGCCCGTTTTTTCTTTGGTTTTTCGGTCAGTGACGTGAGCAGAGGGATCTGAAAAAAGGGTTAAGAGTTATTTACGAGCTATGGTTGCAATCAACTAAAAATACGAAGAAACTTTCTCAAAAATTTTAAGCACAAATGTTCTAAAAGTGCTTGACTTAAGCATAATTCAGTTCAACTTAACCAACACACAGAAAAGTATAAGTAGCAGTTTGGACGTCTAGCTACAAAAGTCGGCAACAAAGTAAGAAAGAAAAACATTGAAAAAAATATATATGCTTCAACTGGGACCACGACTTCGAAGTTCTAGGGCCACGAGTGGCTATAGTCACTTATAAGTGCTAAGTGCTTTTGATTATGTTATTAACTATGATTTAAAAGCCATCCTTCGCGTGTGCTTAATAGCCGTGTGTTCAATCTTTCGAGATCCTGAGTTCGAATCCCAGTAAAGTAAGGTAATAAAATCTAGGCCACAGCTTAGAAAAAGGGGACGAGCTTGGTAACCACGGACAAGCGAGTTACACACTTGAACTCTCTTGGCTTAATCGCCTTGTTGCTGTGTTGTATATACTCTAAAACAAAAACAAAATAAGCTGCCGTCGAATACATGCCAAAATCATGCTCTTTTCGGCCACTCTTTTGCTCTCACAAGTTGTTGTTTAAGCGTGCTAGTAACAGTTGTGTTACTCGTGAACGAGCTGTGATCGCCCGCAGCCCTCAGAGATCTTTGATTTTGCTGATTTGCTGAAAGAATGATAAAAATCGGATAAACGATACACAAGTTATGAGCAAAAAACCGGCACCGCTCAACCCTCCACTTCATGCCAACCACCGCTTTATTCAAACAAACACAATCTTTGGGAGAGCGAGAGAAACTTAGAGATTAGCGTATAAGGCTTATAACCGACATTAAGTCGGGCTTGACTGACTTTCTCACTTGTTTCTTTAGTGTTTTGAACGAGCTCAGCGGGCTACGAGCGTTGAGTTTACTTGTATTGCATTTGTAGCACTGGTGAACGAGCTTAATCGTGACAGCTCGTTGCAGATCTCCGCTATGTACCAAAGGTACACAGAGTATATTAAGTTTGTGCAAAAGTATGTAAGAGGGAGAATGAATCATTTTCGACACTATAAAGGATATATATACTTGATCAGCATCAACAGCCGAGTCGATAAAGCCATGTCCGTCTGTCTATCCGTATGAACGAAGAGATCTCAGATATGGTAAGAGATAGAGGTTTGACATGTATGAGACATACATTCCCCGCAATTTATAAAAACGTAATATCTCCATCAGTTTTGTAGCTAGATGGTTCTTTCTGGAGTGTGGTATTGCTGAAAGTGATTTGCTTTTGATTGTGATTTGATCTAGATTTCTTCGAACAGCTGTTCACAGCTGCTCCATACAAAACGTCCAGTGTGCCCAGAAAATGTAAGGAAAATAAGGTCATACTAATTGATTTCGAGAAAGGCTGATTTCGTGATAGATTAGTGTTTGTTTAAATGTATGTGATTTAAAAATGAAGAACGTTGCAAGTTATCTCTTTATATATTAGTAATTTAACGATTATGTATTGCATTTGAGACAGCATACGAGCATTTAAATAAAAAAGAAAATGACCTTCTGCCTAAAGGGAACGGAGTCATAAGTGCTCAAGTTTTTGGAGTTTGTGCTTAACTCTGTCAAAGATATTCAGAGTTCAGGACACAGTTCACCTTGAAAGTTGGAAGTCACAAATTCCTCCACAATTTAATCCTGCCATTTTCCTCTGTACATCTGCCAAATTGCATAGGCCACTTCCCATGACCATAAGCAAATACATAATTAATTAAATTCACCTTATTAAAGTTTGCAACATTTTAAAACTACATATTCTGCCCAAAACTATTATTAAAGAAGCTTTGAAAGATGGAGTTTACAATCTTTTTCGGCATTTTTTGCCTTAATTTAAATCTTGCTCCAATTGTCTATAAGCGAAAGCAAATCAAAATATAATCTGGGTCGTTCCACCAACTGATTTAGATTTGCTTTCGCGAAATCAAAATCAAATCTAAAACGCTTTCACTAAGACCACTATTAAGTTATCAATCTTATTTATTTATCGATAAAAAAAATAATAAGGATCGGATGGAGGATACTCAAGTTATGACCAACAGAAAGCGGTGGTTCACAGTAGTAGCGACATCTATTGGTCAGTTTTAAAAGTCCCTCAACAAACATTTGTGAAAACAACCACCACTTCCAGCGCTTGTAAATAATACTGCCACCCTTCCCTTGCAATCCAAATAGATATGTCCAGTTTTCAATTCCGAATCCCCAAAATGTGAGAATCCGCTTATAACCGTGCCCAAAATCAATCAAATTTGACAGCTTTCGAGAGAAGTTACTCGCTGCATCAGGAAATCGTAGGCTACCATGTCGGTTGGATACACGACTTTACAACTTTGAGTCATCATTCCAAGGCCGACTGATAATATCCAAAGTAGTCGACGTTTCAAATTTGGTTGCTCTAGCTCTTCTAGTGTCTGAGTTCTAAGTAATGGGCAGACGGACATGGTTATATCGATTCGATTACAAATTTCGCGTTTAAAAACATAAGTGACCCACAAAAATAAAAAATTGTCATTCGTTCCCAAAAATCATTGGTCTATTTTGAAGTTTTTGGTATTTTAAAATATCAGAAGCGGACTTTAATTTAATATATTTTGATATCATTAAGGTTAGGAAAAACGAAAAGTAAAACGTGCAAGATTCGTGTTCTAAATTCCACAACGCGAAAGTTTTTACAATTTGGATAGGCACTTTAATTATTGATAGTCGTCTATCGTTGATGCAGAATTACTTCTGAAAAGTAAGTGGAATTGAGAACCAGGATGTGTATCTAGTTTCACTAAATTTGCTCGACTGATCATAGAATTCTTTAATACTAAGGCTGTGTCGTTGTCATTTCCTTGTTGAAAACGCGGCTGTACCGGCATTTCGATACCGGCAGCTCCATTACTCGTGGCTGAGAATCCTTCTCTGTATGCTTCTCCCGGTATGCCATTTGCCCAATGTGCGCACACCACCCGAGTCTAAACCTTCGCAGTCTCCATAGCCCACAGAACGGCCCTACACCCAACGGCCAAGCAGCCCTAAGCCCTTGAAGTCTCCACAGCCCATTATAGTAGCGGCTCCTTCGGCTTTCTGTGGTAGCTTCCGTTGCTACTGTTGTGACCAACTACCAGCCACCTTTAAGTCCGTATTCACCTAGCTTTTCCTCCTCTAATTCGCCCGGCGAGTATAATCCGCCTCCAGTCTATGGAGCTGGCTGTGGTTAAGAACATTGCCTCTGGTTTAATGTGCGGACCAGCAATTTTAATCTTCCGATGCATTTTGGGTTGTCGTTATAGCAGTATGTCTCAGTGGTCAAGTTCTGCTTCCGCAGCCCAAAATAATGGCCACGGCTTCTACCTCCCCACATTCATTTTTAAGTTTTATGCATTCATTAGCCCGCTTATTTTTCTGTTGTCTGGTCACCCTACATTGTCAGAGCGGCTCTGTTAATTATCAAACAATTTCCGCTCCGACAAAATTGTCAGCGTCTCAATACCTAAAGGACCCTAAACGAAAAAACTTTTAGTACAAATATTTTTTATACTCGCACATAATTCTTTAGTTAATGGCACCTTAATTAACTTTTAAATTTCAAATCTAAACAAATCATCTTTTGCTCATCGTTGATTTGATTTATGGCCCTTAAGGCCACTGGCCAAGTGCCCTGCTAGGGTAGCATTTGCCTGCCAACCATCTTTAAGTTTGTGTTCGTGCAGGCCTTTTGTGTTTTTACTGCTATGAAACATGTTAGCTGTCTTTGTTGTACACATGTCACATGCATTATCTATTGTTGTCTACGCCTTGACATAGCCCATGTTTGCATTGTGTGTGACTCCCTCTCTCAGGGGATTGCTGGCTGGTTTTGTCTGGTTTTGACACGCAGCCACTGGGAGTTGTTTGGGGTGGCGAAGATAAATGTTAGTCTAGAAATTAGTTTAACCACAAATTCTTATAACATGTCCAGTTGAAAATAGAAAACAAAAATTAGTTTCTTTTTAAATTTTCACAGATTTCATATGGTACATTTGCTGCTGCACCCTTACACAGCTCGTCTCTCATATTTTATTCATAGAAAATTGGTGCCATCTCATCAACAGTCCACTTGGTTTGATAGAGGGTATATGCATGTGCATGAGTTTCAATTAAGTCATCATGTATCTTGGCAATGTCACGAAAATTTAACACACGACTGAATGCATGTCCCAAACCATCCTCACCCTCAGCCAGCCAGCCACATGCCCAAGTTGTCGAACATGATAAATTAGCACAAAAATTGTCAGTTAGCTTTGCAGTCACCAATACTCGTACGATACAATGCCTTTCATTCTCTTAGTTTGGGTTTAGTCGGTGTGATGTTATTGCATTTTTAACACTTATCCTCCCTTTCTAGCCACCCACTGAAGCTACGTTAATTTTGCGCTAGCTGTCAAATGTCAAAATGTCAAGTGAAACAAAATTTTGCATCATGAGTAATGCATGTCAGAATCAGTGGGTGGAGTCCCCGCGGAGAGATGTGTAACCCAACTAAGCGTGCCCAACTAAGCCTTCACGCCACTTCACCGCTGACGCCGACGATGGGTTGGTTGGTTGCCTGGAATAGTTATCGAGTTGCCTCATCAGAGTGTGCCTGTCTCTCTGTGTGTGTGTGTGGAGGAGCAGCATCAGCAACATGATAATGCCCATTATTAGCAGTGGCAAAGCATTTTGCATGCATTTGAATTTGCATTTGCCTGGCACGACTCATTACACTGAACTACAAAGATCGAGAAACCATTTAATATTAAAGGTTTATTTTCAAGGTGATGCAATTAGCTCGCTTCGAAGTGTGTTACAACAACAATAACGTCTTTTTTTTTGCAGTTGTTGTTGTTGCTCTGCTCCCAAACTCAAACTTCGTGCCCACCGCTGATCTAGAGGCTTATAATGAGGCAAAAGGGATTTTAGATGATGGAGTTTTAGTTAATTGTTATTTTAATTGTGATTTGTTTTGCTAAATGCATTAGGCCACATGGGAAAACAAGAAGATTGTCTCCACAGAAGTGCAAAAATTCGAATAGGCGCACTGAGAAACAAAAAGGGAAATGTGTGCAATAGAATATATTGTTTTCTATTTAAACATCGCTCGTTTCAATATATACAATTTCGGCTTAAAGCAGGTGTGCCCCGAATAAGCTTACGATCGCGTGGACACCAATACAAATGGAAAGTATTTGTGGAACAACAAGAAACACAAGATATAGAAAGAGAAAGTCAATTTTTGTTTGTGTGTGTGCTCGTTCGCAGCCAACAACAAAACCTTCGCTTGGAGAGAAAGAGTAGAGAGAACACATATAAAATTATTGTAGCTCTACGTATAGCCATAAACTAAACATGAAGTCAATACGCGCGGGTCTCCCTTTACGACAACAACGATAACAACGAATGCGCGTCGTGGGCAATGGCCTTGGTTACCCATGGTTTAAAGAACGCCATTTTCTAAAAGCGCCTAACTGACATCATGTTGCAGCAATAGGCACCCATCGACGCCCTTATTTCCCGTTATTTTGCTTAAAATGCACTTAAATGCAAGCAACAACAAAATACAAGCACCGCCACTCTGCATCGCTATAGATGGCAAGTTAAAAAATCAACGGAAAATGCTGATTACACTATGTTACAACCAAAAAACACAGTTTTTGCAATTTGTTTTTTATTTTGACAGATTTAAACCGTCCGAAGTTCTATACAATCCTTGTTACAATTATGTGTAAGACTTTTGTTGAAAAACTGAGCGGTTGTCTGCTCTCTATGTAAAATCTTACAAGGGAAAATTAAATAAAACAGCTATTTTAGGCAGTTGGCTCTAAGTTCTATACCACAGATTTTAGTTAATGTGTGTAAAAACGAGAAGGCCAAGCTAACTTCGTCTGTGCTGAAGTTTTTATACCCTTGCAAATGCTGTTTTTGAAATGTCAGAGTTTAAGAACGCTTACATAAAAATCTAAAAAAATTTGAACTAAAACCCATTTTCCGACAGATAAACATCTGATTTCGACCAAACTTCGCGAATCTTTTTGAAAACATATCAAATTAACAATCGCTGAGTTTAAGAAAGATAAAATTTAAAACAGAAAAGATTTTTCTTACTAAGACTCATTTTCCGACCGATCGGTCCTATGGGCAACCATAAGATATAGTCACCCGATGTCGATCAACTTTTTCAAATTAGTTTGAAAGCGTTTAATATTAAGAATCACCGACTTTAAGAACGATTTACTTGAAAACAAAAAAGTTTTTTTCACTAAGACCCATTTTCCGACCGATCGGTCCTATGGCAGCTATATGTTATAGTCATCCGTTTTTGACCAAAATTTGCAAATCTGTTTGAAAGCATATAATATTAATTATGGCCGAGTTTTATGACGCTAGCATTGAAAACAAAAAAGTTTGTCTTACTAAGACCCATTTTCCGACCGATGGTTCCTATGACAGCTATAAGATATGGTCATCCGATCTTGACCAAAATTTACAAATCTGTTTGAAAGCATATAATATTAACAATAGCCGAGTTTAAGGCCGCTAACATTTTTTTTTTTCTCTGTTTCTTTATTTAAAATCTGTCCCTAAGGGGACAATCATTAAATTTTTTGGTGTTACATTGACATACAAATATTTTTTACATTTTTTGGCAGAAGCCGCTAACATTAAAAACAAAAAAGTTTTTCTCACTAAGACCCGTTTTTTGACCGATGGTTCCTATGGCAGCTATAAGATATAGTCATCCGATCCGGTTGGTTCCGACATATTAGCAGCGTGCAGTAAAAAGAAGACTCTGTGCAAAATTTCAGCTCGATAGCTTTAAAACTGAGAGACTAGTTTGCGTAGAAACAGACGGACAGACAGAAGGACAGACAGACGGACAGACAGACAGACAGACAGACAGACAGACAGACAGACGGACGGACAAAGCTCAATCGACTCAGCTCATCGCCCTGATCAAGAATATACATAGTTTATGGGGTCGGAAATGAATATTTCTATGCGTTGCAAACTTCTGGGCAAAATTATAATACCCTTTGCAAGGGTATAAAAACAACGACATTAGTTGTTGGACCATCTTTTGCTGTAGACTGTTAAGGATTCTGGTTCATTGTCTAACTGAATTTTTTTAAAGGAAAATCATTTTCTTTAAGAACTGAAGCATATCAGGAAGGAATCATTTTCGACCCTATAAAGTATAAATTCTTGATCAGCATCAACAGCCGAGTCTGTCTGTCCGTCCGTCTGTATAAACGCACAGCTCTCAGAGATGGTAAGAGATAGAGATTTGACATGTATGGGACATATACTTCACATTCTCCCCGCAATTTGGAACAGTTTCCTAGATAGATGGTTCGTATTTTCTAGAGATATCTAGTAATCAAAATTATTTATCGATATGCTGAAGATCGGATGAACGATACTCAAGTTATGAGCAAACGAGAAGGCCAAGCTAACTTCGTCTGTGCCGAAGTTTTTATACCCTTGCAAATGCAAATGTCACAGTTTAAGAACGCTTACATAAAAATCAAAAAATTTTGTAACTAAAACCTATTTTCCGACAGATAAACGTCTGAAAAAAGTTTTTCTCACTAAGACTCAATTTCCGACCGATCGGCCCTATGGCAGCCTTAAGATATAGTCACCCGATGTCGATCAACTTTTTCAAATTAGTTTGAAAGCGTTTAATATTAATAATCACCGACCTTTAGAACGATTTTCTTAAAAACAAAAAAGTTTTTTTTCACTAAGACCCATTTTCCGACCGATCGGTCCTATGGCAGCTATAAGATATAGTCATCCGATTTCGGCCCAATTTTGCGAATCTATTTGAAAGCATATAAAATAAGACATCAGCGAGTTTAAGGACGCTAACAAAACTAAAAAAAAAAATTTTTTTACCAAGACTCATGTTCGACCGATCGGTCCTATGGCAACCATAAGATATAGTCACCCGATGTCGATCAACTTTTTCAAATTAGTTTGAAAGCGTTTAATATTAATAATCACCGACCTTTAGAACGATTTTCTTAAAAACAAAAAAGTTTTTTTTCACTAAGACCCATTTTCCGACCGATCGGTCCTATGGCAGCTATAAGATATAGTCATCCGATTTTGACCAAAATTTGCAAATCTGTTTGAAAGCATATAATATTATTAACGACCGAGTTTAATCACGTTAACATTGAAAACAAAAAAGTTTTTCTCAATAAAACCCATTTTTCGACCTATGGTTCCTATGGCAGCTATAAGATATAGTAATCCGATTCGGTCGGTTCCGACATATTAGCAGCGTGCAGTAAAAAGAAGACTCTTTGCAAAATTTCAGCTCGATAGCTTTTAAACTGAGAGACTAGTTTGCGTAGAAACAGACGGACAGACAGACAGACGGACAGACAGACAGACGGACGGACAAAGCTCAATGAACTGAGCTCGTCCCCCTGATCAAGAATATATATAGTTTATGGGGTCGGAAATGAATATTTCTATGCGTTGCAAACTTCTGGGCAAAATTGTAATACCCTTTGCAAGGGTATAAAAACGGGCAGTTAACACCCACCAAAATTTGGCAACTTAATTTAGATTGTGTAGATATTCTCTAAACTTATGTGTTTATGTAAGTTTGATATTGAATTTTGCATATCTGGCGACACACAGCAGTCTGTCTCCTTGCCAATTAAAGCGATACTCCAAACTTCAACATTTCTTATTTGATCTCAACCATTGCACTATGGGTTTTTTTCGTTCTTTTGGCATCAACTTCAAATTGAAAGATAGGATGTTCAGTTTTGGCACATAAATTATTTAAATTAAAGTAGAATTTCGGTTTTTGTTAATTTTATGATTCGACCACGCCTACATCCCCTTCCCAGAACATGGTATCTAAAAGCTAATATCAATATGAGCGTACCTTGCACTATGAAGAAGTGTGAGTTTGGTGGCAATATTGTTGGCGACTCGTACGTTGTCTGCTGGCTTTGCACCAACTGTGCACATATTAAATGTGCTGGACTAACTGGCCGTGTGAGTGACTTCATCTCTAAACGGATTGGTTTGACCTGGTCCTGCGTGGATTGCCGAGAAATTGAAGACGACATGCGAACGTTTATGCGGCAAACGCGAGCTGGCTTCAAGGAAGTCCACTCCGAGTTTGAACATTGCCGTGAGAAATTTTTATCATTGAACTCTCAGTTCCTTGGACTAAAAATTATGAATGAATCGCCCAAACGTAAAAAATGTGATCCTCGGAACTCTGCCATCTCGTACAATACTCCCCCGTCTCCCGCCACCGCTGTCACCCCATCTTTGCTGTTCTCACCAACTGTGGGTTATACTCAGGCTATGGTGCCGGTTGTATTTTCCGGGACCTCTGCGGGCGTCGTCAACTCTCATCCCGAGGCGTCCACCGCTGCTGCTGCTATGGATACATCCACCATGGGCACCATTATCCATGGTGAGGCTCCTGTAGCTTTACCCACGGTTGTTGTAACGGATTATTCTGCTGCCGCCCCAGCTATGGCCCCCTTTGCGGCATCCGCTCCGGCTCCTGTCGGAACATGGGCTGCCGCCCCGGTTGGTGCTGCCTCTGTCTTCGCCTTTCCGCCAGTGGAAGCTTCCTCTGACCAATGCGCTGCCGCCCCGAATATGGCCGCCGTTGCTGCCCCCTGTATCGCCGCACCTGTTGGCGCCTCCTCTGCCATCGCCTCTCTGGCTATGGTAACCGATCAATCTGCTGTTGCCCCAACTATAGCCGCCGTTGTGGCCTCTGCTCCTGCGCCTTTAGTTGCTGCTCCCTCTGCTTTCGCCTCTCCTGCTGAGGTAACCAAGCAATCCGCTGTCGCAACTACTACGGCTGTCGCTGCCTCAGCTCCTGCACCTGTCGTCACGGCACCTGACGTCACAGCACCTGTAGGCACTGTTCTAGCAAGTGTACCGCCGAGACCACCAAAGGAATCCGCTCGCGCAATACCCACATATGGCACTTTAGGTGCTGTACCTCCTAAAAAATCTATTTTCGTTTCTCGTCTTGTGGCATCGGCTACGGAAGATCTTGTGAGACATCATCTCTGTTCAAAGCTAAATATTCCCGATCTTTCTCAAGTCGAAGTCAGAAAATTCCGATTTAATAAAATCCGAGATATATCGACTTTTAAAATCACGCTGCCCGATTTGTATGTTGACAGAGCACTCCAGTCGGACACCTGGCCTGAGTTTACATTCGCGCGCCCTTTCTCTATTCGCGCCAATCCTTCGGCTCGTGCAGACCCACAATCCTCTGTTCCGGTCTCAAAAAACTCAAAAAACTAAAATCTTCCTTCTCACTTGGCTACCAAAATGTAAACAGCTTGCGCGGTAAGCTGAGCGCGCTGTTTATTAATAGTGCATCTTTTGTACAAGATGTCATTGCTTTCTGTGAGACTTCCCTTCATGCTGGTATTTCCAATTTCGAGATCCTTAGTGACAAGTACGTTATATATAGGTGCGATCGCCCAACTCGTCGTGGCGGTGGGGTTCTCGTCGCTGTTGATGCAATCTGGCCATCTCAGCTAATTCCCTGTGAATCATCTCTTGACATTGAATTTGTTGCTGTTGAAATTCAAACACACGACTCAAAATTATTTATCACTTGTTCGTACATCCCTCCCGCATCTGAGCTCGCGGTTTATCTAACTCACGCTGAACGAATTCGACATATCGCATCTCTAGTAAATGACCGTGATCGTTTAGTTGTCGTTGGGGACTTTAATATTCCTCACATATCCTGGTCATCTTTTGATAATTCCGACGAACTTTTTCCATCTATCCAACACGAATTTGCCGATTTAATGTCCGAGCTGTCTCTTGGACAAAAAAATTCTATCATGAATAGCATGAGCAGGATACTTGATCTTGTATTTGTCAGTGACATCTCCAACTCTGCTGTATCGAGGGTACCACCATTTTCTCAACCGGAGGATGTTTATCACCCTACTATTGAGCTTAGCTTTGAACTGGTAACGCCTAACTGCGCTGAGATCTCAACCCAGCGAAGTCAATCTTACTGCTTTCGTAATGTAAATTTTACATCCCTGAACGATGCACTGTCAATGTGCGATTGGTCCTTCCTTGATACATGTCGACATATTGAGGAAGCCACCAAGTCATTCTATGAGGCTATTTATAATGTATTCAAAGCTCATGTACCAGTTTCGTACACTACCTCTCGCACGCGCTCTTCCCCATGGTTTACGAAAAGCTTGTCTAATTTGAAAAATATAAAATCTCGCCTGTATAAAAAATTTAAGAAATCTGGTTCTCAGTTAGACTTCTCTAGATATTCAGTGGCCCGTTCAAAGTTTTTGCTGCATAATTCAGAATGCTACAATAATTATCTGCAAAGCTGCAAGATAAGCTTTCAGCAAAACCCCAAAAAGTTCTATAACTTCGTTAACTCCAAACGCAAATCTTCTCAGTTTCCTCCATCGCTTTCGCTCGATAACGTGACTGCTAGTAATGATGCTGACATCGCTAATTTATTCGCAGCATTTTTTCAGCGTTGCTATTCCGCTTCATCGACTAGTTTTGGTACCATTAATCCGTATCCCTATCCTATTACCCACTCTAACAGCATCCATCCACCTGTTTTGGATTTAGAGAGTCTGCTTTCGGGTATTCGTTCGATTAAAACATCTTATACTCCTGGACCTGACTATGTACCAAGCTGTGTGCTTAAAAATTGTGCAAATTCTTTATGCTTCCCGCTTTTAAGGTTGTTTAACTTATCTCTTGAGCTAGGTGAGTTTCCCAACGATTGGAAGGAATCTTTTGTCATTCCTATTCATAAAAAAGGATCTAAATCGTCAGTAACAAATTACAGGTGTATCTCAAAACTATCTGACATTCCTAAACTTTTCGAGATGCTCATAACATCTCAAATACAGTACTCTTGTCGCTCAATTATTTCGCAATCTCAGCACGGCTTTATGAAAAAGCGTTCTGTTTCTACAAACCTGCTTGAGTTTACTTCTATTGTGAATAGGGGTTTTATTAATAAACTGCAGACTGATGTAATTTATACCGATTTTAGCAAGGCTTTTGACTCTGTCAATCATGATCTCCTCCTTCATAAACTGTATCTGCTTGGTTTTCCTCTAAACCTTCTTAACTGGATAAAGGCTTATTTGACACACCGTTCCCAGCGTGTCCGTTTTAATTCGTCGCTTTCTGAATCCATCAGCGTACTCTCTGGGGTACCTCAGGGTAGCCATCTTGGACCTCTACTTTTTAATCTGTTCATTAACGATATCCCTCACGTCCTGCTTCATTCGCATGCTTTGATGTACGCTGATGACCTAAAACTCTGCTTGTCCTATAAGGACCCGTTGTCACCTCTCTTTCTTCAATTGGACTTAAACTCTCTGCATACATGGTGTTCGGTTAATTCCCTCCCACTTAACGCTGAAAAGTGTAAATGTATGACTTTCCATCGAACACAGCCGTATTTATATGACTTTTCGATTGATGACAATCCTCTTGAACGCATTTACGAGGTTGATGATTTAGGCGTCCGCTTTGTCCCCAAGTTAAGCTTTAATAGACATGTCTCTATCATCTCTAATAAAGCTATGGGTGCTCTTGGGTTTATCAAAAGATGGTCCAAGGAATTTAACGATCCGTATCTCACTAAACATTTATACGTCTCTCTAGTTCGACCAATACTTGAATATGGGTCGTGTGTCTGGTCACCGCATTACCAAAAATATCAGGACCAACTTGAATCGGTTCAAAAACAGTTTTTAATTTTTGCCCTCCGTGGCCTCAACTGGGATCCCACCATCCATCTTCCATCTTACGAGCATCGACTGCTCTTAATCGATCTTCCATCTCTTAAGAACCGCCGTACGTGCCATTGTGTGCTTTTCATTCACAAACTCTTATCAGGTGATATTGACTCTTGCGCTCTGTTAAGCCAAATAAATCTTGCTGTTCCTTTGCGTCTTACCAGAAATTTCTCACCGATCTATCTACAGCCATGCCTAACAAATTATGCTAACTATGAACCTTTCCGAAATTTGTGTCTTAACTATAATAAGTATTACCATCTTTTCTCTGCTCACTCCTCTGTGTTAGATGTAAGAAATAATTTACTGTCATTTTTTAAGCGACCCCTGCAATGTTGACAGAACTTTGTCAAACTTAAATAAATAAATAAAAAATATTTGGAAAATTCAAAATAAATATGTTTTTCCATAGATTTGATCTGTTGTGTGCAATTGTTTTGACCGAAATAATTGGTTATAGATAAGAACATTTAAAATTATCAATTTGGGCCAAATTTATTAAAAAAATTTGGTCCTAAACAGCAGACCAAAGGTTCCAGGGCGAGCTTCCCCATTTTTTTCAATTTATAACACAATTTATTAATGTTAACAAATTTTAAACATCTTTGTTAAAACTATGCTCCAAAACAACTATTGGCATTTGCCAAAACGTCGAACATCCTCTTGAATTTCTAATGGTACCCAGAAAAAGCCACCCGGCCTCACTAAGGACCGTAAGGTCTAAGGTGTGGTCCCTACAAAGGGCCAGCCGGAACTACCTACCTACCTAAAACTATGCTTTAGTTACAAAGGTTTTTGTTTTTAAACTAATCGAACTCTTGTGTCGATTTTGTCAGGAGCTAGCAATTTCATAATCCACTTTTGGACGACCTCCGCTGATAGATCCACAAATTACTTCGATGTCAATTACTATAATTTTATGAAGCCATTCAGAAGGCTTTTTTTAAAATCTTAGTATTTGTCGCCCTCAATTTATCCATTTCCTTTCAAAATATTTGACAAAATCGCGTACCTTTTTATATACTCGTGTTTCGGTGGTGTTACTTAGGTGGTTTTCGCCAATTTTTTGCAGCGTTTGTGGCTGACTAAAATGTCTAGCAGCTGTGCATTTTCAAACGCATATCCCTCTGGAAAAAGGAGATTTTTTTTTCGAGAAAAAGCAAATTAAAGCAAACAAATTTAGTTGCATATTGTTCTGGACACTTTAGTTAGTAACTCCACATTCAAAAGCCTGAGCACCTCAAAGTGCCTTGAGAGTTCTACTGCACGAAACACAGCTAAACTTGCTAAGATATAAACGAGAAGGCCAATCTAACTTCGTCTGTGCTGAAGTTTTTATACCCTTGCAAAAGCTGTTTTTGAATTGACAGAGTCTAAGAACGCTTACATAAAAATCAAAAACTTTTGTAACTAGAACCCATTTTCCGACAGATGAACATCTGATTTCGACCAAATTTCGCGAATCTTTTTGAAAACATATTAAAATAAAAAAATCGCCAAGTTTAAGAACGATAAAATTGAAAACAAAAAAGTTTTTCTCACTAAGACTCATTTTCCGACCGATCGGTCCTATGGCAGCCTGAAGATAAGTCATCTGATTTCGACCAAATTTTTCAAATCAGTTTAAAAGCGTTTAATATTAATAATCACCGAACTTAAGAACGATTTACTTGAAAACAAAAAAAATTTTTTCACTAAGACCCATTTTCTGACCGATCGGTACTATGGCAGCTATAAGATATAGTCGTCCGATTTTGACCAAAATACTTGTATCAATCCGAAAATGCTCATTTGAAATACAGATCCTATAAATAATCCCTCATAGAGATTAAAATAAGTACGAAAATTCACTTACATAGCGAAAGAGAAATAAGATAATAGATAATCTCTTTCACTAATAGAGTTAGGCTAAATGGCACACACCCACATACACAAATTCTTCAGTCAATTGACGGTTTTTGTTGTGGTATGGGTTTTCGCACTTATTCTGCCTTGGAATTCCCTTCCAGTTACAGCACTCCCGATATGAGAGCTGCTGAATTGCAGTCGATAGGCCAAGTGTCTTGAAGATAGAATCGGAAGGTTCTTTAAAAAAAGCGACCAGCTTTGATGTTGATTGTGCACTTTTTTTTTAATATTGTGTGCGAACAACTAATAACCTCAAGCTGGCTAGAACTCGCAAATTTGAAAATCTTAAAGGTTCTTAAAAAAATCGCATGGTGTTTTTGTAGGAATTTTATTTTGGGATCAAACGAACAGCGAGCTGAATTGAATCTCGGTCGTTTTTGCACCAATCTAACTTCGGATGAATATAGTTAAAATGTAGAGCTCAGTTTCAGCTTGGATATTTTTGCATCAAGCCAATTTCGAGATCAAATCAAATACGTATATAGAGCTTGTAGAGAGTATGTAAAAAAGGTTTTCTTGCCAAAAAAAACTAATGTTTTATTCAAAACTACATTAGGTTAACTTCTATGCTAACTTACCAGTCCTTTCTTTTGTTTCAAACAAATGACATTAAATGGTATGCCAAAATCCTAGAGGCCGAACTAAACGGTTTCCCATTTCCAAATCCTCATTAAAACTTTAGTTTGCAAAAGTTTTGTTGTTTAGTGTTTTGGTTCATCTGTTAGCTGCGTGGAAGTACCCCGCTGACACTCACGTACGTGTTCCCTATCACCCAGCGACCCCCAGGATATATCAAAGTCCTCGATTTATGCACACATTATAAGCAATTACATCAGTTAACTCCCCCAAAAACACACCAACTTCATAACCATTCGATAACCATTCTGGGCGCTAATTGAATAAGCATCAGTAACTCCTAGAGGCTACTCTCTCGCGGATTATACTGTCTGTGATTTGCCACTCAAGTGTGTCAGTTAATGGCTTAGGCCATAAAAGAAAAGTTTCCGGCTGATGCGGCTTGTGTGTGCCAGAATACGACACGTTGAGTGCCGGAGTCGAGGTAATGCAAATGCCAATGGGAATGGGAATGGGAATGACTGTGGCTGAGCTAAAGCCCTTTCAATTGGTCTCTGATCAAATTAAATTTCAAGTGCCCGAGCCTACGGCTGATATGCAGCACCTACCTAGGTACCTACCTGCTATCAGGTAGCAAGTTAGTTAATGGAGTCAAAGCTGTATGAAATTGCCTATCAAATGATTAAAGCATCTTAAGGGTGCAGTGAAGAGGGTAATGGCAATGGCAATGGCAAATTGCTCGAATGGCTTATTACTTCCGCATCAATCAATGACCAAGAGAAATGGGAAAATGTCAGGCATAATAAAGTATTCAGGAACATTAAAACAGTTGATAAATTTATATGTTGAAGAAAATCAAAGAATATGCAAAGTTCAAGAGAGAAACTTTTGCCAACTTTATGAAAATACTTTGAAAAGAAACTATAAATTAATGAAATAGTTTTCGCTTTATTGAAGACTCCTATCATACATATTTATAGTAAATGATTTCGTATAATGTTGGAATGTATGAAATATTTAAAGGCGAGCATATGTATTTTATTTGTTGCTCAGAGTCACCTTTGGTTGATATTCCCATTCCCGGGAAAAGGGAGAGAAGGCGGTGTATAATCAACGCACTTATTGAAAAATGCAGCGCGACATTTCCGTTCGCTGGAATGAGTTGAGGGATGGGGACCGCCTGAAGGTGTCGCCCACATTTCGTTTCGCTTTTCCCCCCCGTTTCCACATCGCCATCGCCTCACCCCCCCGCCGTGCGGCAATTCTCGCTTTTGTGCCTTTGGGCGGTGTGCCGTGCGCGTGATTTATGTCACACGAAATGCAAATACATGAGTAAACATGCAAAACATGGGACAGACGATGCTACAGATACTCTTGCATACAAATAGTATGCGGCCAGTATATGCATATTCCGATAGTTGTGAAGAGCTCCGGGGAATGGGATGAAAATGAAAGAATGTCGTTGGTGGGTCGTTGGTGGTGTTCGGTCCGTTGGTGCATCTATCAGAACAAAAAAAAAATCCACTACATTTAACATTCTTGAAATAAACTCCACACGAATGGGAATTGTCATGCTTTGTGACAGTTCATTTTCATAAATTTATTTATAAGAATGACATTAAATAAAGTTCTAAGTGTTACACAAGGGGTTTGTTTAGTGTAATTTAAACAAAAACTTTGGGAAACACAAAGATAAGTAATAGTATATCTGGACTAATATTTTGCGTGTACCCACGATTTTACATTTGTGTTCTTTGAGTTTGGTCGTCAACCTTCTGTCGCTACAGGTACATTTAGAGACCTGGATGAAATTTAAGTGATGTTTAGTTGAAGTCGAAACTGAAGAAAGAACAGAAAAAGTGAAGAACAGACTCTTCCTCGGCCCTGCAGATTCTGCATCTGAATGAGGACCCGCCAACTAGAGTGGTCAATATTCAGTGTTTGGAAGTACCTAGGTACAAATACCTAGGTACATACCTAGATACATATGTTGTGTACCTTTTACCTTACCTCGGTATTTTCAAATTCGAGTATCTTTTACCTTACCTTGGTCTTAATTTTCATTTACCTTGTCAATAGGTAAGGTACTAGGTACTTTTCCTGTCCTGTTTGTCCTGTTTGTAGCTTTAACTGGACGTCCGGTAAATATTCCGTGTACAAAAACTATACGATCCATGCTAGAAAAGAGGAAGCCGGACTATCATTCGTGCTCCCATTTTCACTTTCGCAAAAGTTTAGCGATTTTTAGACCAATTTTGTACTTGAAACCGGTTTTAAATCAAAAGTTTTTTACGAAAGCGTGTGCGGTTTTTTCACACACATGAAATAATGGCTACTTAAAGGCTGGATTCCAGATGACATAAAAATTTATTTTGGCACAATACTTCACACAAATAAGACTGCTGTGTAATACCATTCAGATTTCAAAAGTGTTTCTCTTCATGGGAAGTTTGATATAAAAATTTATTTTCGTGCGTTCTGGAAATAGGCCTTAAAGGGTAATTTTTTAGCAGCTTTCAGATTTGATAAAAAAAAATACATAAAATTCAGAAAAATGTATGAAATCTTTATTTTAATCAATAGAACGGTCTATATAATTTAATGTTTAAAGATGATTTCATGAAAATGTCATATCAGCTCTTCCATTTTGGGCAAAAAAAAGTTGGTAATCATCGCATGTTAGCGCTCTCCACAGTAACGTTACATCGGCCCATAATCCTCACCAAAACAGTGCATTTTTAGGGATGCATTGGCAGTTCTTGCAATGCTTCTGACTGCTCTTCACAACAAATACGGCATTTCTGGGGGTTTGACGTAACCAATGAGCCAAAAATGAGCTTCGTCGTTGAAGACAATTCTGACGGAGCACGATTTTTGATAATAAAATTCAATGATTTGCAATGTTTGATTGTTAGTCTATTCATGGTTAAATTATAGACCAAACTGAACATGTTTGACAGTACAGTGTGACCAAAAATAAAGTTGATAATAAATCACCCTTTATATTAGCTGAAGTTCATAGCAAATACCGACTTAGAGATATCCAAATGTTAAACAAGTTCAGAAAATGTATCCAACTTCTGAAAAGCATTTAAAGTGTACCCTTTTGAAGGAAACACGTGAAGCCTGAGTGTTTAGAAGAGTCTGATTTAAAGGTAATAGAGCGGCATAGTTCAGCTGATGCAGAAATTATTT
This sequence comes from Lordiphosa magnipectinata, assembly GCA_037044535.1. Lineage (NCBI taxonomy): Eukaryota > Metazoa > Arthropoda > Insecta > Diptera > Drosophilidae > Lordiphosa > Lordiphosa magnipectinata. The sequence goes on along the minus strand of JBAMBO010000346.1, from coordinate 56,964 downwards.
TTCCAAGGCACTTTAGATGCGCATCACACACTTTGAACTTGGTTGTTACGAAAGATGCTGAACAGGCTCTACCAAACACATTATTCAAGTTTTCATGACAGAATTTAACAAATTTGGCGAACTCAAATCAAATTAAAAAGGGCTTGTACAACTTTAAAAAACCATTATTTACAAATACAGAAATTTTGTAATGTAATTCAATTTATGAATTGAATAATGTCACTGACATCTACTGACATCGGCTCTAGTCCAGTGCTACAAGATGATACTTATTTTAAACGCGCTAGACATAATTGTGCAGTGCAAATCCCGTTGTAGTTTAGGATTTTCCTGACTTCAATGCTTGAAAAATTTGCAATATTGTAATCAACTTAAAGATGCTCTTACTTAACTTCCAGCGTTGCAAAGACCTTTGCTGAAAATTGAAGTGGATTTAAAATAAACCTGGATTTTTAAACCTTATATTTGGATTTAAGCCCGTACAGTTTTTATTTATTATTAATATAAATTGATGAACCATGCTTTTTAATTCAAAAGTTCCTTTTTTGTACCTTTACCTTTACTTAGGTATTGGAAATTGCGGATACCTTTTACCTTACCTAGGCATATTTTTTGACATTTACCTTGTACCTTACCCAGGTAAGAAAATTGGGTACCTTTCCAATCACTGTCAATATTTGATCGATATATCGATATTTTTGTGGGTTAAGGGTTATTTCGATATGATATTTGTTGTGCCGATATAGGCGACTATCGATACTTTTATAAACGATATATCAGAAAAAATTACTATGGTATTCGCAGGTGCAAATTTTATGACAAGACTATCAATTTTTTTCCGCCAAGGCCGATCCTCCCGGAGAGATTATGAAGGCTTATTGACTCTTTTTTAACGAACCGAGAACTCTTTTTAAGATGGAGTGCGTTAGGGGCGTCCTATTCGTTTTTGCGTCCCACAAGAAAGGGTTCTTGATTCTGTTTTACATACAGCTTATACTGCTGATCTTCTGACCTTTGACACCTAAAGTTCCGTGACTGCCACCTGGGCGGATGACACTGTGTTCCTGACTTTTAATTGCAATCTTAGGTCTGCCTCAAGGCAAACGCGGTAATTTCTGAGGGAACTTGAATGTATAAAATCAATCGTTCACCCGATCATTAGCATAACCTTGGCGAATCGATGAGTAATGCTGATTACGAATCAAAGTTCCCCCCACACTTTGTTTCTGATTTCAACTATCTATGAACTTCTACTCATAGCTTACAAAATTATTGATTCATTGAATAATAGCTTATGACATGAGCCATAATCTATATGATCTGTTTCAAATGATTCAGCTCAGATCAGCTCAACAAAGCAACTAAATCAATCATGCTCGACTCGAAAACCTCATAGGGTTCGTAGCACAGACGAAGTTAGCTTACACTTTTTGTTTGTACATTAACTTCCGCACGTTGAGTGGTAACCATGTGGCGTCAGCTGCTCAACGCAAAATTACGTCCAGAGCCTATAGATTACACAAATTTGCAGTTAAGCGTAACACATGTCTGTACACATACAATATGCGAAGTGGGACGAAATCGTCGAATACATATACCGATTTTTATGATCTCTGATTTGAAGAATTCGTCTTCGCCCCGAATAGTAGAATAACTATTAATAACTTTTATTTAAATGGTCCAAAGAATGTAAAAAGATTGATTGAGAAAGATTGAATAAATATCAAATGGTAAATGGGAAAATAAAGTCAATCGGTCCAAGGAAAATAGCGACAATTTGCTTAATTTCATAATGAGTTTAGATTATCGTGAAGATTTAATATTTGGCAATTTCCGACAGGTAAATAGAAGGTGTAGGCCAATCGGTCCAAAAATTTGCGAAAATTTACCTAATTTTATATAATAAGTATAGCTTGTCATGTGAATAGATAGATAGTGAAGATCATAAGCTTCAAAAACGAGAAATTTGTTAAGTTTATAATGCGTTTAGATTATCATGGCAATAGTAAAGTAAGCTGCTCTTCTTAGTCTTGTGTTTAAAACACTAATGGGGGGTGTAGCAACGCACGCCGGGTACCTGTTTATTTGCTATAAATAGTTCGAAAACTTCATCAGTTATAGTAAAATGTTGGTTACACGAAGATGCACCAAAATGGTGTGGAACCAATAAAGACCTATTTGCTTCTTCTATATGAAGCATTCTTCTTCTTTGGCCCGATATTCATATCTGAACCGCTTAACGGTTGGCCGCTGCTATAAGTGCACGCGAATAATATACTTAACTAGGTAGCCGAACTCGCTCTCTCACTCTCTTTGCTTGCTTCTTAAATGTCAGTCTGTAAACAACAGTTGCGAGCGACGCATCTCCGCGGACGAATTTTTTGTGTTCTGCTTCTTAGTTCGCTTTCTCGCTCTCTTTTGAATTTTTATACGAAGCTGTGAGAGAGCGAGTGCGGCTACCTAGTTAAGTATACTTGTGTTCGCCTATCATTTCTGTTTTGCTCGAGGAGGCTTCAGTTATTCACACCATGCTTTGGCAATGTGTTGCCATACCGTCTTTTATAACGTCTTTCGGTCCCGATTTTTCACTGAAGATTTTTTAGTTTGACTCATTTTCTAACTTCTTTTGAATGAACCACCAGAGCTTGATGTTTTTGAAGCTTGATCTATTTGAGCTCGATCTGTTTGGAAATTTGAGCTGACCAACTCGAACCAAAACAATTTCTGACTTGATTTAATCGAACCTTTTTTTAAAACATCAAACAAAGGGCACTTTGACTCCATTCATGCAGGGCTCTAGTACAAACGATCTGTCTTCAAAACTGTGAGAGATATGAGGTTTTTTCAAATTGTGGGGGAAGCCGTGGGCGTGGCATAAATTGAAAATAAACTCTATCTGCCTGCATTTTACTTCCTCTAAGTACGTGTATATCGAAGTCGGGCAGGGCCGACTTTATCTTATGCTCTCACTTAATGTAGGTAGGTGTATACAAGGGGTAGGCAAAAAACACAATCACATTTTGGCATTGGGCACGAAGCTCATTTTGCTAGGCTGCATTGTTGGCGAAGCAGCGCAACGAAGAGCTTATACAGTTAGTGTGTCGACATCGCTGCCGTTGAGCACTTTTGTATGCACAGTAGATATCGACTTGCCGGACTCTGGTGTATACCATATACAGACCAAGCTTGTGTCGAGTGCATGTTTATATTCGGCTGTGAATGAATATGAAAGCAAATACACAAAATCAAGGGAACAGGGTAATTTGGAGTCGGGGCACTCAACTACTTGCTTTATTTTGTAAACTTTTGATTAAAAACAAATATCAATGTATATATTTCTGTGATAAACTGATAGTTTCGTCGAGATTTTAAGCTTCTTTTCTTCATATGGAAGTTATATTTTTTGAGTTTTTTAGGGATTTCGTGATTAAAAGCTGCAAACCGAACCATAAAATAGAATCCTCTGAAAACACCATGCAAAATATTATGAAATTTATTGTATTTTTGTAATGAATTCAATTTAAATTTTTAAATCAAATTGAATTGCAGAAGAGTGTGCCAATTTGCCATGGCAAGTAATCAATTATGGTCAACGAAGTAATTTGTTAATAATTCGTTGGACTTTCGGTTGCTACGCAATAGCGGAAATAATATAAAATCCACAATCTGTGATAAAAACTTGTATGTGTCGCAGTCATATAATAAATGATAAATGCTCGATACAGCTACTTAAAAAAAAAAACCGCATATAAACACCATGAAAATGTAAATTAAACATTTGGTTTTAATTCATTTTTAATGCTGAACAGTTGAAGTGTGTCCGATGACTCATTTGACTAAATGCCTGGCTGACTAATTGATTGATTGTTGAATTTTAATGAACGCCATTGGCAATTGATGTTGTTGCTGTTGCTGCATTTGTTGCTCATTAAACACTACACCTGTTCACCGTACAAATCATGCACACGGTTGGCCCAGAATTCGGTTTCATAAATTGGAAAAAGAAGAAACAAAAAAACATAATGCTTGCAGCTACAATTTGTGAGGCGAGGGAGGGGAGAGTTAGAGGTGATGTTGGCGGCGGCGCTTTTTTGCTTTTTCCAACTGATAACAATCTAGGAGCTTGCCAGCTATCTCTCTAAATGAAAAACGAAAAGAAAACACACAAAGTAAACGAAGGCACAGATAGTCCATGCATACACTCAGAGAAAAAACTTAAGAATTCTGAGCTCAAAACAGTGAAAGTCAGGCACAAACTATCTCGGAGTTCGACCAAGTCTAGGACACAAATTCTATCATCAAGAACAGAGCAATCCTTCAAACACGCTCACGGTTAAATTAAGTATGAATTTATTAATTTTTTTTTTTTGAGTGCACCCCACACTAATATGTATCTAGTAGAACGTTTCTACAAGTGATGTGGAAAGAAAATGCAGCATAAAGCAAATCGTGTCAATGACATTTGGTGACATACCGCACAGAATGAGACTGATGCAGAGTGAGAGAGGGGGGTGGTGGGTGCGAAGCGTTGAAAAATGAGGTAAGACAAGAAAACGCCGATACAAGAAAATTGCTTCACAGCAGCAGCGCCATCAGCAACAACAACGGGTTCTTCTCTAACCATTTAGGTGGGCGTTTGTTGGATTTTCTTTTCCGGTCAGGGGAAGTTGGGGGGGACTTTAGAACACAATTTACAACTTTGCTTTGTGGTTGCTATTAATAGGAAATGCTTTTGGGGTCATTAAGCTGATGTTGCTGCTGTTAGTGTTGACGCTGATGTGATTCAGGTGAGTTAAGGTTAAATAGATCAATGATTACATATCTATGCAGATATAACTGTTAATTTGTATCGTTAGCTTAAACGTATGCAAGAAGCTGGAAATGAAACTGGCTCAGTTTTAATATTATACAATACGCTACAGTTAGGTTAATCACTTTTACTTCCAATAGTTAAAAATGTTAAACTAGTTAAGCCGCCAACATTGTATCAAAAAGCCATTCTTCTACTAAAAAGTAATAATCAAAATCAATGGGGATTTAGTTTAGGGTCTGGTATAGGCCAATCAAAATAAAAAGTCTCCTTAGAAAGGAAAAGAATACGCTTAGAACAACCTCCTGGGTAAACACCAGGGGGATGAGACAAGCTAAAGTATTAATAGTGAACCACAATCTCAAAAGGTTCATAAAGTTAATCCAACAAGGAAAGAATGTCCCAAGGATCTTGACAGGGCCACATGTACAAGTTGAGAATAACAAACACCCATCTATGCAGATATTGCGAAGAGAAGGAGAAGTCCTCCGAGCAGATACTAGCATACTGCGATGCTCTAGCAAGGCGCAGACTCAGTAGATTTGGGAAACACATTTTACACCCAACCAATATCAGTAACCTAGAACCCACGAAAATCTTGACCTTCGTAAAGGAAATAGGGCTGCTAAGAGAGTTGTAAACTCAGTAGGGGGGCACAATAGACCAAGATTGGTCGCGGTGCGCTATTCTCCCAACACTAAATAATAGGGTCAGGTACACCCAGCAAATTATTTGTTCAATATAATAGACTATTTTCTCATATTCTGAGATATTTCTAGGGTTTGTAAATATCTCGAAAAATCTGGCGGTGCCACATAAGGTTTGGGGCTATAATATTATGGCATAGCTACTACAATACACTCAGAAAGATATTTTACTATATTTAAGAAAAAACTGTCATGGGTTAAAATCAACCTACAATTTTGAAATAATAGCTATAGTTGTCACAACAAGTGAGAAAGTCGGTCAAGCCCGACTATAAGATACTCTGTACCAGTTAATGCCGTCGCTCGCATTTGCTCGGTCGTGCTTTACGCGTTCTATGCGTTATACGCTGTTATACACGTTATACGATGTTATACGCTCATCTCTAAGTTTATCTCTCTCTCTCTATCTCTCCCAAAGATTGTGTTTGTTTGAATACAGCGATGGTTGGCAGGAAGTGGTGAGGTGGGGGGTGCCTAATAACTTTTTTTTGCTCATAACTTGTGTATCGTTCATCCGATCTTTATCATTCCTTCAGCAAATCGATAAAAAATTTTGATTACTAGATATCTTTAAAAGATACGAACCATCTATCATAAAAACTGTGGGAGATATGACGTTTTTTCCAAATTGCGGGGGCGGTAGGGGGCGTGACAAAAATTGAAAATGAACTTGATCTGTCTGCAAGTATAAGAAATATATGTCCCATACATGTCAAACCTCCATCTCTTACCATCTCAGAGATCTCTTCGTCCATACTCGGCTGTTGATGCTGATCAAAATTATATATATACTTTATAGGGTCGGAGATGATTCCTTCTGGCTGTGACATACTTTTGCACCAACTTAATGTATTGTGAAAAAAAATTCTCAAATGTAGAAATATTTCTGAATTTTCTTAAATTTAGAAAAAATAGTTTTCTTAGAAAACATAAATTTCTGAGTGTAGGATTATGTTTAACCAAAGATTTATAGATATTATCCACCAAAGATTATATACCAAAGATTTATAGATATTATATATGACGCATGTGAATTATTACATTAGATCCCAATTGTTGCTTCTAGCTGCATTTATGAGGATTCATATTTTGCAATTTAGCTACACAGAAAAAAAATAAGATCCATATCAATTTGATATGGGCTGGTCAATTTCACATTTTGCCAAATATCATTTCTATACATGAATATTTTGATAATTTTATGATAATTAAACCTTCAAGTTTTTGCCGGCTCTAGGTCTCGTTATGTTGATACATAACTTTAAAACAGGGACACACCAAACCACAAAGGAGGTTAGTTGACAGAATAGTTGTTTCAATGGTATCTCTACCATATCATCAGCGGTTTCTAAACTAAAAAGTTTCTTTTGGACAATAAATAATATCAATTTGTCAAATGATATTAGAAAAGGTCAAAAAGATAACTATTCAATTTCGAAACTCTCACAAGGGGAAAGGGGTGTATAGAAAATCAGAAAAAGGAAAGAGACAAATAGTGTTTCACATCGAAACTTCAAGCAATGTAGCATTTGACCACACGCATGCCCGTTAGCGCAGTGCGGTAAGATGCCATGCCAATTTGTAACGTGCAAATGGTCCCGACTTCGATCCCTGGTCAAGGCGGGGTCTTTTTCTGTTTCTACAAAACAATAAATAATAGTACTTAGGTAACAAATAAATAATAACATTTTCCAACTAATTTTTTTTCTTTGTTTAATAATTAAATTGTTAAATATCAATTTGATCTTAAAAAATTTTATTTTGTTTTGGTCGAAAATTTCACTTTGATATTTTCAAACAGGTCAATGTCGTGTGTCATATCAGCTTTTTATTGATATGAAAAAATATAATATTGAGCACCAGATCATATCATTATTTTTTTCTGTGTACGTTTTTTCCGAAAGGTCGTTGGTTCAGTGGGTAGGCACGCTGCCTTCCATTTTGTATTTGTGAATTCGGATCCCGGTTGAGACAAACTGTTCATTGTTGATAATTATATCTCCGTCTAAATTTAATGTTGGAATCGCATACTTTTACCTACGTACTTTACAACTATAAGTGTACTGCATTCGTACTTGACATCTTTCACACTCGAGATTCTCAACCAGACATGTACACAATGTTTACTCCACTCATGGCATACTTGTGCTTAGTGCATGCAGTGTCAATGATACCCGCTGCCACTCGTGTGGCTCATTTCTAATTCTCGTGCAATCGGAAAACGTGTGTTGATGGAACCACCAAAACGTTTTTAGCAACGCTCTTTTAATTTGACGCGCTCTCATTTGTCTCTCTCTCTCTCTCTCTTGAGATTACAATATCGTTTAATGTCGTTTACCGTTGCTTCTTCGAAAGCAAAAGAGAGCAAGAAAAAAAAAAGTTATACATACCCATGTATAACTAGTGTGTGGGCTGTGAGCCTACGACTGCCACTCGCAGAGCAAAATAACATGCATAGTAGGGTAAGCATAATCAACCACTTTGACAGACGAGCCCACAAAACACTCAGTCACAAAAATATTAATACGACGAGCGTGTAATTGATTTGACTTAAAATTTTGGGTGTCAGTCACACCGCATACGCTTTTACAGCGAGTGTACTTGTAGTCGAGAAAACAGGCACTCTGGCAGATCTATGTTTTGTATTTTGGTATATTTGTATTATACAACTTTTTTTTAAAACCCGGCACTAGACCCTCAAATTATGATACAAGGGACCTTTAACAGAATCACCTCATAACCAGATCGGATGAGTGTTAGAGCTGGTTCAAGACCCGATTTAACCGGTCCAAAACTTTTGGAGCCCTATCTCAGAAATGCTGCAAACTATGAACTTTACAGTGTAAATGGGAAACAGCGATAATTTTGATAATTTTTCAATTTAACACTGGGTTCCGAACAAGTTTAAACGAGTTTAAAAGTTAAAATCGATTTTCAGTCAGTTCAAACTTGAATATAAACGATTTCATAAGAATCAAATTGATATAATTCAAAGAACTCTAACTGACGATCCGACAAAATGAAAAATCAATTTGATCTGCCTGCAAAAAGAGAATGTAGCCTTGGGTTTCAATTTTAATAGCAGCTATTTGCTAAAGCAGGGGCCGGCAAAACACACATGCTAATTTTGACGTTGCGTGTGTGTGTTTAGCCACTGACACCAAGTTTATTTCGCACTGCGTTGTTGTTGAGAAAGAGCGCAGTATAAGCTCGTAAGCTTTCGGTGTGGCAGTTTTGTATGCACAGAAGATAGGGACGCGCCGGACTCTGTGCTAGAGTCATTCGATCCCACTGTTTCAAACAAATGCGCAACTTGTAAAATGCGACATTATCTGCCAAGCTTTAAAACTGAGAAACTGCCTCAGTATATTTACAATATGTATCTGCAGTTACAATTGAAGCCTCAACCATTAACAACATTTAATTATTGATTTCATGGCCTGTCAACTTGCTCTTTAATATCCATTACCATTTATGCCTTTTCGGCACATAAAAAACCAATCCAACTCAATTTCCAGTAGCTCAGCTCGTGCTGTGCTGTTCATTTGTGCTTGCCTATATAATTTTTGGACATTTCAATTACAATTTTTTTTTCCGCTGTCTCCCTTTTTTCTCTCTCCTCCTTCTTCTCTTTGGACTTTTGTTTATTTTGTTTTGGTTTTTTATTTTCTACTACAGCCATTTAATTTTATTTTCGTGGCATTTTTTTTGTCGGTGGCCAATTAGCTGACCGCAGCGGTTTTCACCGATGCCGCCGACACCACCAACTGTCCACCTTAGCTACCAATCCACAACCAACGCCCAATTCAATAGCATTTAAAGTTAAAAGCCATGAAAATCAACACATAACCCCCAGCAGATTGAGCAAAAACTGAATGAGAAAGCGCTTTGTTGCTGTTCTGCGGTTTTCTCCACTGCGGAAATTGTAATTTTAAACTGTGCCTCTGTCGCTTTGTCCTTGTTGTGTTTTTTTTTTACATATATTTAATTTCATTATAACCGTTTTTGCATTGTTAACGTCATGGCGAGATTTCATAGAAATTGTCGCAGAGGTTGCATTTTAAATAAATGAAATTCAAATTTACATGGCGCACTAATCAACAGGCGGCAGCTACAAATAATACAAAAACTATGAGGGCTGAATGTAAAGAGTCGACTAGGTTTATAGGGTGGAAAATTAAGTTTTTCAAGTATTATCTTCATATTGATTAGAGCTGAATTAAATTCTTGCGAAACGCTTGAAAACATAATTTAGAATTGAGTACGAACAATACAGTAACAAAGTAATCGATAAGTTGGTCAGAGAGTGGGAAAATCAGAGTCTTGCGAAAGATTGATTGGCGCTTATATTAAGGAAAGGACCACTGCGACTGGGCTCTGGGGCAGTGTTGCAAACTAATTCATTTTGAAGCCTCATTATTAGGCTTTCGTTTTTAGTATGTGTCGTTTCGCTGAAGTGTAAACAACATAGTTTTTGGGTGCCCGAATATGTCAACTTTTGTGCCAACAAAACACAATTTGCGGGAAAGTTTACTTTTCTGCTTTCAGTTGAAGAAAAAAGCAGCTTACGCGGAAGATGCTTCAAGTGTAAAAAATCATAAGGGCCTAAAATCCTAAGTCGAATATTCACGGTGGCAAGGTAATGCTCTGTATTTGGTGAAACCAATTGGGCTGCTACAACCGGGTGAAACCATCACAGGGTAATTTTACCAAACTCAAATGATGCGTTTGAGCCGAGCATTGAAGCAAAAACGAGAAGAATAGGAGCAATTGGAACGCAAAGGTAATTTTGCAACATGACAACAGCATACCCTGAAACGCTGAAATGGGAAGCTCTACCCCACCCTGCTTTCTTCAGCGAAAAGCCTACTGAAGAGTCGTTAGGGATAAAGATGAAACAGTTCTGTATAGGCAACCAGCTCTTTTTGGTGGTAAAATGCATAAGTTGTTTACAGTTGTGAACAAACGCAACTTTTTCGCACCTAGAGCCAGCTAAACTCACTAATTAAACATTAGAAAGGTCGCCAAATAAATTACAAGTCTATATAAGAGACGGCACGCTCTTTTTTTGTAAACGAAACTAACAAAAGTTTCAAGAAACAAGCAAAACAACGATGCTTCGCATTTCAAAATTAACGGGCACTTCTAACTTCGCTTTTCAACCTAGAGCCAGCTAAACTCACCAATCAAAATCATGAACTTGTGTGGACGATAGTCTACTAAGCATGCTTTTTCGATATTTATGAACATTCGTCGAACAATATGCTATGAACATTTTGTTTTCACACATGAACCGTTTGGGCTTGTCGTATACACATTATGTGCTCGTTTCAATAACATTATGTTCTGGCTTTAATCGCCGGCTTGATCCAGAAAACGAGAAGGCCAAGCTAAATTCGTCTGTGCCGAAGTTTTTATACCCTTGCAAATGCTGTTTTTGAAATGTCAGAGTTTAAGAACGCTTACATAAAAATCTAACAATTTTTTAACTAAAACCCATTTTCATACAGGTAAACATCTGATTTCGCCCAAATTTTACGAATGTTTTTGAAAACATATCAAATTAACAATCGCGGAGTTTAAGAAAGATAAAATTTAAAACAAAACAGTTTTTCTCACTAAGACCCATTTTCCGACCGATCGGTCCTATGGCAGCTATAAGATATAGTCATCCGATTTTGACAAAAATTTTCAAATCTGTTTGAAAGCATATAATATTAATTATCGCCGGGTTTTATGACGCTAGCATTGAAAACAAAAAAGTTTTTCTCACTAAGACCCATTTTTTGACCGATGGTTCCTATGGCAGCTATAAGATATAGTCATCCTATCTGGTCGGTTCCGACATATTAGCAGCGTGCAGTAAAAAGAAGACTCTGTGCAAAATTTCAGCTCGATAGCTTTAAAACTGAGAGACTAGTTTGCGTAGAAACAGACGGACAGACAGACAGACGGACAGACAGACAGACAGACGGACAGACAGACAGACGGACGGACAAAGCTCAATCGACTCAGCTCGTCGCCCTGATCAAGAATATATATAGTTTATGGGGTCGGAAATGAATATTTCTATGCGTTGCAAACTTCTGGGCAAAATTATAATACCCTTTGCAAGGGTATAAAAAGAGTGTTGGTGTCATGGGACGCAAGGAATTGCGCTCACCTTTACAGACACTTACTCACCAACTAACAAATAGTTTAAGACTCCACGTGAAAAATTTTGTTAAATGATAGTGTTAATTATGTTGGTGCATATTTTTGTAGCTTGCCCTAAAGACTGTTACCGAAGTGTAACCAAAATATTATATAATGGAAAGAAAAAAGAAACATCAAATTGTTCTTGCTATTACCCTAACCTCGAGCCGGTTTAACATCCATCTATTTTTAATATTATTTGTTCGCTGTGAAGTAGCAAAAGCCATTCTTAGTGGAAATTTCCACTGGCGGCGCATGGCAACAACGGGACCTGGCATCGAATGCCATACCAATGCGAAGCGGTGCTGGGCTCGGGGTTATAAAAGGACGCCCGGCTCAGAAGACGTCTCAGTCGAGTAACCTTCAGAGTGCGAGTCATTTAAATCGAGTGCCAAGTCCCAGTGCGTGAATATAAGCGAGTGCGAATACCGGCGCGAGTGAAGGCCGAGGAAAACATCGAGAAGATTTACCAACAGGAGACCACGGATCGTCGCGGGAGAAAAGGCAAAGTGAGTGCGAGCTAAAAAAGGGGGTCGAGTCCTAAACTGTGCGAAAAGAAACGAGAGCCGGCGAGTTTTGCGAATTTAGCAAGCGTGTCCAGGCGAATCGTGGGCCAGAGAAAAGGTGGACATTTCCGCCTCCTGTCAGTAGCCTCGCGCTAAAAAGACCTGTAGCGGTGCGGTAAAAACGAGAGCCGGTGAGCTTTGCGAGTTAGCAAGCGTGTCCAGGCGAATCGTGGTACCTGCGAGGTCTGAACGAGGAGCAAGAAACACAACGGAGAGGTCAACTTAAGGCATAGCCAGGGGCAACCCTATCTGGAAGGCCGTAGCGATAAGCGAAAAGTAGCGATAAGCCAACTAGAATTAAGCACGTTGTTCATTAGAATTATAAGGCCAATAAACAGGCACGAAAAACCGAAACCCTTCAGTGTTATTATTTCCAAAGACCAACTCCGCAATATAAATTTGTTGGAGCGACCCGCGACTGCCCTGAGCGTGAGCCGGCAAAAATAGGTTCGTTACATCACTGTCAAGTCACTGTCAAGTCACTGACAAGTCACTGTCAAGTCATTTTCAAGTCACTGTCAATTCACTGTCAGGTCACTGCCAAGTCACTATCAAATCACTGTCAAATCAATGTCAAGTCACAGTCGTGTCACTGTCAAGCCACTGCCAAGTTACTGTCAAGTCACTGTCAAGTCACTGTCAAGTCACTGTCAAGTCACTGTCAAGTCACTGTCAAGTCACTGTCAAGTCACTGTCAAGTCACTGTCAAGTCACTGTCAAGTTACTATCAAATCACTATCAAAAGACTGTCAAATCACTGTCAAATCAATGTCAAGTCACAGTCGTGTCACTGTCAAGCCACTGCCAAGTCACTGTCAAGTCACTGTCAAGTTACTGTCAAGTCACTGTCAGGTCACTGCCAAGTCACTGTCAAGTCACTGTCAAGTCACTGTCAAGTCACTGTCAAGTTACTATCAAATCACTATCAAAAGACTGTCAAATCACTGTCAAATCAATGTCAAGTCACAGTCGTGTCACTGTCAAGCCACTGCCAAGTCACTGTCAAGCCACTGCCAAGTCACTGTCAAGTCACTGTCAAGCCACTGTCAAGCCACTGTCAAGTCACTGTCAAGCCACTGTCAAGTCACTGTCAAGGCATTGTCAAGTCACTGTCAAGTCACTGTCAAGTCACTGTCAAGTCACTGTCAAGTCACTGTCAAGTCACTGTCAAGTCACTGTCAAGTCACTGTCAAGTTACTATCAAATCACTATCAAAAGACTGTCAAATCACTGTCAAATCAATGTCAAGTCACAGTCGTGTCACTGTCAAGCCACTGCCAAGTCACTGTCAAGCCACTGCCAAGTCACTGTCAAGTCACTGTCAAGCCACTGTCAAGCCACTGTCAAGTCACTGTCAAGCCACTGTCAAGCCACTGCCAAGTCACTGTCAAGTCACTGTCAAGTCACTGTCAAGTCACTGTCAAGTCACTGTCAAGTTACTATCAAATCACTATCAAAAGACTGTCAAATCACTGTCAAATCAATGTCAAGTCACAGTCGTGTCACTGTCAAGCCACTGCCAAGTCACTGTCAAGTCACTGTCAAGTTACTGTCAAGTCACTGTCAGGTCACTGCCAAGTCACTGTCAAGTCACTGTCAAGTCACTGTCAAGTCACTGTCAAGTTACTATCAAATCACTATCAAAAGACTGTCAAATCACTGTCAAATCAATGTCAAGTCACAGTCGTGTCACTGTCAAGCCACTGCCAAGTCACTGTCAAGCCACTGCCAAGTCACTGTCAAGTCACTGTCAAGCCACTGTCAAGCCACTGTCAAGTCACTGTCAAGCCACTGTCAAGTCACTGTCAAGGCATTGTCAAGTCACTGTCAAGTCACTGTCAAGTCACTGTCAAGTCACTGTCAAGTCACTGTCAAGTCACTGTCAAGTCACTGTCAAGTCACTGTCAAGTCACTGTCAAGTTACTATCAAATCACTATCAAAAGACTGTCAAATCACTGTCAAATCAATGTCAAGTCACAGTCGTGTCACTGTCAAGCCACTGCCAAGTCACTGTCAAGCCACTGCCAAGTCACTGTCAAGTCACTGTCAAGCCACTGTCAAGCCACTGTCAAGTCACTGTCAAGCCACTGTCAAGCCACTGCCAAGTCACTGTCAAGTCACTGTCAAGTCACTGTCAAGTCACTGTCAAGTCACTGTCAAGTCACTGTCAAGTCACTGTCAAGTCACTGTCAAGTCACTGTCAAGTCACTGTCAAGTTACTATCAAATCACTATCAAATCACTGTCAAATCAATGTCAAGTCACAGTCGTGTCACTGTCAAGCCACTGCCAAGTCACTGTCAAGCCACTGCCAAGTCACTGTCAAGTCACTGTCAAGCCACTGTCAAGCCACTGTCAAGTCACTGTCAAGCCACTGTCAAGTCACTGTCAAGGCATTGTCAAGTCACTGTCAAGTCACTGTCAAGTCACTGTTAAGTCACTGTCAAGTCACTGTCAAGTCACTGTTAAGTCACTGTCAAGTCACTGCCAAGTCACTGTCAAGTCACTGTCAAGTCACCGTCAAGTCACTGTCAAGTCGCTGTCAAGTCACTGTCAAGCCGCTGTCAAGTCACTGTCAAGTCACCGTCAAGTCACTGTCAAGTCGCTGTCAAGTCACTGTCAAGCCGCTGTCAAGTCATTTCCCCCACTTCCCCACCACTCACCCCCCTCACACCATGCCACTCCACACAAAACCCACCTGCTGCTACCGCACAGGTAAATGCGGCTGATTTTGCAAAAGCATACCCACAAGAATCTGTCGCAAAGACAAAATTTTTCTAGTTCTAGTCCCCCAGTCGGATGTCCGTAAAAGAGATTTGCTTTAAAAACAAACATTAAACATAGTTATATAGATAGGTGGAGCCCTCCTACGATGATGATTCCTTCTCCCTGTACATTTGGTACAGAGTATAAAAATATGTTGCCTATTTTTCGGTTTTTTCCTAAGCGCCACAAATTTTGTCATATATTTGAGGTCGGCATGCGCTGTCTACTAACATTATGTTAATAAGTTAACATTAATGTTGTTGCTCTGCTAATTAACATTAAGGTAGGCTATTAAACATTTCCTTCGGTGAGTAACGGGTATATCGATGTCGGGCAGGGCCGACTTTAACTTACGCTCTCGTTTGTGTTAGTCATCTGAGTTATCAGTTGTTCACACACATGTATGGAAGCAACTGACAACTAAAAATACGGCAGCCTGCCAAAACGAAAGCTTGTTATTTCGTTGAATATAAGCTCCTCGTTACGGGGTATTAACCACTGCAGCTTTTACAGTGGTCAAATACAATTTCATAACATCAGTTGATGGCTTTCCTGTGGTGGTAGAGCAGTTGTCATTCAACTGACTATTTTATTGTTAATTATACACATCACAGCATTTCGCATACGCCCTGTGGACATTTAAGGCTTTAATAACTTAAATTCCTTCTTTGAATTGCGACACTTTTTTTTAGCAGCAATTATTAATGTCATTCGTCTGTGGCGAGTCAGGACCTACATTGAGGAGTTTCGGTTCTCCGAATATGCTTTTCCCCATCTGGCTTTAGCTTATTTAACTATGCTGCTGCTTATTTATTATTTCTGCTGGGGAGAAACTGGAAAACTGCTAACTGACAGCCGACAAGGCAACAGTTGACAGTTGAGAAAGTCCAGATGAATGTTTTGGAGACGAAGCGAGAAACAAGAACTTTTCCACGCACAAGGTGGGTGAAAGTAAACTTAACTTAGAATTCTAGAAATAAGTGGTCTTCATTTCTTAACGTAGGAAAATATGTGTTTAAGTTTAATGTGGGGAAAACCCAGAAATTTATATGCATATTAGCCATTTGCCCTGGTTTTATCTATTTATTATCATATAGCTGTCTGTAGTCCGTTGTCTGAGATTATTTACAATCGTTTAAATTTGCATATTCCTGCAACAACTGCAACTGCAACTGGAACAGTAATGCCACACGCAAGCGAAGCGAAGCGAAGGACAACAAAACTCGTTTTGGCTTTGGATCTTTTAAGCGCTTCTGGGCGAAAGTCATGCTGCCGGGGAGATACAAATTAAAGTCATACATTTCAGTTGGTTTTTGTTTGTCCTTTTAGCTCATAAGAAATTGCATTTAATTGTGCATAAATAAGAGAAGCGGAGAAAGGTGAGTAAACAAGAATGACTTTGGGGGCTGATTAGATGAAAATGCTGATAAATAGGGGAAAAGAGTCGACAACAATGAGAAGCGCAAGGTTGGAATGAGTTCAACTTTTATGATAAACAATGTAGACAAATTTACGAGAAAACCAAAAAACGAATCTAAATTTGGCTGTGCCGAAGTTTGCTTAACCGTTCATATGAAAAAAACGAGAGAACAACTTTTTTGTCTTCAACGCAAACATCCCCAAACCTCGTATTTATCAGTTTTCTATGCTTTTACACAATTCCACCAAGTTTGATGCAAATCGGTCAACTATATAGTATAGCTGTCTTACATAATATAGTTCTGAAAAAAAGTATTAGCAGGAAATACTTTTTTCTTTGCAAAGCTATCGCTTCCAAACTTGTTACTGGTCAATATTATATGATTACACACAATTCTGCCAAGTTTGATCTGATGAATATATCATGCGTTTGAACGAAACGAAGCGGGCGCCACCCGCGCGAAGCCGAAGCCAGACAGAAACTGCGCGCCAGAGATGGCTCGTCGGTTGTTGTTCTGCTACTGCGTTAGGGATGGTGCACGATGAATAGTGTGACCAGTGGTGGCCAGGGCTGTCACAGTACTCCCCCTCCAGAGACCATGTGGGAACGAATGATCTTTAAAATATAAGTATAGCTGGGATGAATGTTTGGTATGAATGATGATCAACTACAGGATTTGTACAAGTCCCAATGTGGAGGAAAACTTGCGTATACTTTTCGCTGTGATGATTGTGTCGTAGTTGAGTCGATGAATTGTTTCCGTTGAGTATAGAAACTGGTGAATCCGTAGTACTGAGCATGTGCACCGAGTACAGATTGGAGAAGTTGCGTCGATGGTAACCTAGCGTTGAGGCCGTTGCTTCGAGTGGTGGTCGACAAGCAAGTTCGCCCAAGCAGGGTTGAGGTTGCCTCGCGTAGAGGACTTTCGAGGTGATTCGCGTTGAGGTCGTTGCTTAGATTGTAGGTCGATAAGCAAGTTCGGTCAAGCAGGGTTGAAGTTGCAGAGTCAATAGTACTGGGTTATGTACCCCGAGTAGAGACTTTCGATTGCCACTCGTTGTGGACATTCGTGGTGCCTCTCGTTAAGGACTTTCGTGGTACCTCTCGCTAAGGACTTTGTTTAGTTCGAGAACTTGTAGGTATGCGGATCGCTGTGCATGAACATCGGCGATGATGAAAGATGCGATGAAGATCCAAATTCAGCTGCGCGACGTACTTCCATAAGTATGATCGATCGTCTGGCAGGCCTCATACAATGTAAGATCTGAAAAATTTTTCGGATGCTTGACTAACGTGAGATCGGTTACTTGTAGTTGAAGAGTCGATTGAGCGCACACAAATAGCATGCGTGAGCAGCGGATGATAGGTAGGCTGGGCGATGGACGTTTTCGTGGGCAGCGGTTGGTGGACAGCCTGAGCTGCAGCAGGATGTGAACGGTTGGACGTGCAGGATCGGGCGACTCTGCGTGGGCAGAGGTCGATGTCATGCATGCGAAATGGGCGCCTACGCTCATACTTTCATGAAAATTCTGGCAGATTGAGCGATATAAATACACTCGTGTCTGTGTGTGTGAATGTGTGTAGGCGTTGCCGGCGTCGTTTCTAACCAGGATCAAATTGCAAAAAAAAATTCCACTGCCAAAAGTACGAATGAGCGACTCCTGCTTGGAGTGAGGCCTCCTCGATGATCGCCAGCCGTGTGATTTGCAGAAAAAATTGCTGTTTGTACTATGTGTGTACGCGCTGGTAGATGCTGTCCGTGTGAGAACGCGCCAAAATTCGCCTGCAGACGCCGTCCGCATGTGTGTATGTGTGTGCCGCCCTGTCGCGGCGTTTGTCGTGTGTGTGTGTGTGACAAAATTTCCAAAAAACATCGAGATGATTCTTTTGCTGCTGTTGAGGATCTGGCTGGCTGATGTTGAGGATTTGGATGGCTGCTGTCGAAATAGCGGTCGTCTTTAGTTAGCGTGTTGCTGTTTAAATTTTTTGAGCGAAAGCCGCATGACGACATGAATCGCACAATGGCGTCACTGTGTGGGTGTGTGAGTGTGAATTACGTCAGAGATTGAAATTCATTTGTTTAACACACTGCTTTGAATTTGATTGGTTTATTTTTTGTGTTGTTTAACTTAGTCGGGGGTCACCAATTTAGCTACTAGGTTTGATAAGTAACTAACTTTATTGAATAATAATACTTAAGCTAACAATATCGTTGAGTCAAACGGAGCGAAGCGGGGCGCTCGGGTGGCACACCCGCGCGAGTCGAAGCCAATCCAGAAACTGCGCGCCAGGGATGGCGCATGTGTTGTCGTTCTGCTATCGCATCAGGGATGGTGCTCGATAAATGGTGTGACCAGAGGTGGCCAGGGCTGCCACAATGGTGAAAGTAGTCGCGCCATCTATGGTTGAGTTTGGGAAATAAGTCTGTCTGTCTAAGGTCTAAGGCTGTCTCCTCCGTCAGTTCTAAAGCTATCTTAACCAAACTTTGCACCAAGCCTTTTTGTACAAATACGCTGCACATTTGTCGGAATCGGCCAGATCGGATGACTATATCATATAGCTGCCATAGGAACCATCGGTCGGAAAAGTATTTTTAGTGAGAAAAACTTTTTTGTTTTCAATGCAAACGTCCCCAATCCCCGTATTTCTAAGTTTTCTATGCTTTTACATAATTCCACAAAGTTTTATGAAAATCGGACAACTATATAGTATAGCTGCCATACAAAAGATATGTCTGAAAAAAGTCTTAGTATAAAAAACTTTTTTGCTTTCAATGCTATCACTCCCAAACTTGTCACTAATCAATATTATATGCTACTATACAATTCTACAAAGTTTGATCCAAATCGGATGACTGTAGCATATAGCTGCCATAGGAACTATCGGTCGAAAAAGTAGTTCTAGTGAGAAAAACTTTTTTGTTTTCAATGGTAGCGTCTTTATACCTTTCAGTTGTAAATATTATCAGTTTCCACATAATTTTGGGGAGTTTGGTCAAAATCTGATGAATATATCGTATAGCTGCCATATAACAAACTGGGAAGCAAATGCTCAAAGTAGTGGCGCCAACAAGCTACAAGGGTATATAAACTTCGGTCGAGTCGTATTTTTAGTATTTTTGAGTATTTTTATTATTAAAACAAAAATGGTGAATTTTAAAACCGTTCGGTTTATAAAAGAATGACCCATATGCGTCCTCAATTTGCATTTATACCATCTTCATAATAATCTTAGGTCCTATGAAAATTTGGCAAATTTCGCATTTTTTTTTGACCATTCACATCTTTACATCTTTAATTTACCAACTTCTGCATTGTCCCCTTTTCATTAAGCGCTTTAATAAATACTCTTATAACAGTATTGCATATTTCGCGGTTTTTTGGACCATTTAAATAAAAGTTATTTAGGCTATGTTCGACTCCAGATTATCAACTATCTGTGTGCCAAGTTTCATCCAAATCCTTTCAGCCATTTGGTCGCCAAATTGCAAAAGTAGTAGCTGATGTCAAACCGGCGACGTATGAAATGAAAACTAAATTGGAAATGTCGCTAGAGATAAGAGCTGCCTTCCTATGAACCAATTTTCTTTCTCAAAATTGTTTGGTTATTTTAGATGGTTTTTGTGGACTCTCTTATACAATTTGGACTAAACTCTTGTCTTAAACAATTTGTTTCCTAACCCTCCTTAAATTGCGCAAGCAGCAAAATACTATTTGACAACAACAAGTTGCGATTTGGCTGGGATGATAACCGATAAGTTTGTCGGTACAGCTGCTTCTGTCACGTGAAGTGGGAATGAAACAGAATCGATAACAAAAAGTGGCGCATTTCGGAGCACTCAATGTGCTGTCCTCACTACAACTGCATTTTGCATTTTCGCATGTTAGGCAAAATGTAAATTTTTCCACATACAATTTTATATGGGCACTTGAGATGCCAAAAAAAAAATACATTTTCAAAAAATGTATTCGCATTACTTGTTTGCCATTCGATTGTTCGATTGTTCCTGTTCGATAGTCAATCCTTTTTCGTAAGTTGACAAAGTGGTCAACACAACTTCAGCGCGCCATAGGCTAAAATTTGAAATTGGCAATTAATTTATACTTTTTATTAAGTTATCAATAATTTCAATAATTACACAATGAATTGCAGAAAGTATAGACTTCTAATGTAGTTGCAATTAGACTCGGGAGACCACAAGCCATCTTTTGGACCTCTGTTATGAAGAAATCAATGGTTCACTCGAAAAAATTTTAAAATTTACAGAGAAGAATTTGACATGGATGATATTATGGATCCACATTAGATATTATGTGTCTAGCAACGAAATAAATTAATATTAATCATCTAAGTTTCGTTTGCATTCTTTTTTGAGAGCCATGTTGTAAATCGTAAACAAAAACGAGAAGGCCACGCTAACTTCGTCTGTGCCGAAGTTTTTATACCCTTGCAAAAGCTGTTTTTGAAATGACAGAGTTTAAGAACGCTTAGATAAAAATCAAAAACTTTTTTTAACTAAAATCGATTTTCCGTCAGATGAACATTTGATTTCGACCAAATTTCGCGAATCTTTTTGAAAACATATCAAATTAACAATCGCCAAGTTTAAGAACGATAAAATTGAAAACAAAAAAGTTTTTCTCACTAAGACTCATTTTCCGACCGATAAGTCCTATGGCAGCCTGCAGATATAGTCATCTGACTTCGACCAAATTTTTCAAATTAGTTTGAAAGCGTTTAGTGTTAATAATCACCGACCTCAAGAACGATTTACTTGAAAACAAATATTTTTTTTCAGTAAGACCCATTTTCCGACCGATCGGTCCTATGGCAGCTATAAGATATAGTCTTCCGATTTTGATTAAAGTTTGCGAATCTGTTTGAAAGCATATAATATTAATAAGGGACGAGTTTGAGGACGCTAACATAGAAACCAAAAAAGTTTTTCTCAGTAAGACCCATTTTCCGACCGATCGGTTCTATGGCAGCTATAAGATATAGTCATCCGATTTTGACCAAAGTTTGCAAATCTGTTTGAAAGCTTTTAATATTAATAATGACCGTGTTTGGGAACGCTAACATTAAGAACAAAAAAGTTTTTCTCACTATAACCCATTTTTTTACCGATGGTTCCTATGGCAGCTATAAGATATAGTCATCCGATCCGGTCGGTTCCGACATATTATCAGCGTGCAGTAAAAAGAAGACTCTGTGCAAAATTTCAGCTCGATAGCTTTAAAACTGAGAGACTAGTTTGCGTAAAACAGACGGACAGACAGACGGACAGACAGACGGACAGACAGACGGACAGACAGACGGACAGACAGACAGACAGACAGACGGACGGACAAAGCTCAATCGACTCAGCTCGTTTCCCTGATCAAGAATATATATAGTTTATGGGGTCGGAAATGAATATTTCTATGCGTTGCAAACTTCTGGGCAAAATTATAATACCCTTTGCAAGGGTATAAAAACAGATGTTCAGAAGATGCCAATGCTGAAGCAGCACAATGAGGACAGAAAAATGATTTTTCAGTGATCGAAATTTCAACCACTTTACTATAGTCTTTTCTTGAATCGGATCTTTTTCCGAACAGATGGGTTCCGGCTTGAGTTCAGGTTTCAAAGGTCCAATTTGAGTGTATGAGAAAATCCGAACCAATCCGCTTCTTCGAGATTCAGTTTTGAACCGCCTTTTTGAGCCTCAAGACAAGGCAACAAATTTTATACTTTTCGTGACCTTTAGAAGAAAAGAAAACTGTAGCTAAATTTTATAAGCAAAATGGTTTCATCCTTAAGTTAAGTGTAAGCGGCGGGCAACAACGAATTGCATTTAATTAAACACAATGACGGGCAGGGCTATGAGGGTATAACGGACCACTACGAGCCCATCGCTGATAAAAGTAGATTTTTCGATTTTTAGATAAATTGTTGGCAAATCTAAGGAGAACAATGCATCAGGAGCCGGCAAAGAACACATTCACATTTTGGCAATGCGTGTGTATCCACTGACATACACCCAGTTGGACTTTGCAGCATGTGTTTACCAAAATAAGTACATTTGGTGGCATGAAATTTCACGAAAATAGTCACTACATTATTTTGTTTGCATGAAATAAGTCAATTTTTCACCATGACAAACTCGCACTTTGATTTCTCAGCTATTAGTAAGGCTAAGAGTCAGCATGTCATGAAACGGTTCAAACTCTCTCTCTCTCGTGGAGATCGAACACGAAGTAGAAAACGAAGTTAGCCACGAACGCTTGATGAACGTTGACCAAACGAGAGAGAGAATACGAAAAGAATTATGAAGTCAGTTCGATTTCAGTTAAAAAATATAAAAAAAGTTTTTATAAAACATATATATAAATATATATATATAGACAAAAATAAACTCAAATCTATTTAATTTAATTATGGGATGACATTTCATACAAAAGTCAGGTGTTCCTTAGCCAACGTCTCGAGTCTTCCTACCTACGATATACAAAGTTGGTACATCTGAAGTACTGAGTTTGTAGAGAGAAAAGCAGATACCGAAGGCTGCCGCGTTACGTACCCAAACGGTTAACTGTTACAACAACAACTCCAGAGTTTTACGGCGTTGCTTAAGAAAAACGAAGTGGCACCTTAAGGTTTCTCCTGCCTTCTGACGTGAGAAGTAGGCATGAAATATGTATTTCTGGCATGCATACAAGTGCGACTGGGAAGTTCATTTTGCTCTGCCGTATTGTTGGCGAAACAACGCAGCGACAAACTTATACAATCGTTGTGTCGACTGCGCTGCTGCTGAGCACTTTAATATGCACAATAAGCAGATAGCGATGCGGCGACCCCTGGTTTAAATATGTAAAATCACTCTACAACACCACTTAGGTATCATATTTGTCTTTTTTCCAATTCATTGACCCATTTCAGAACACAATTTGTGTCAAATTCAACACACAATCCCTTGCAAAGCCAAAAATGTCCAATAAACTAACAACCAATCATCAAATATGTCACATAAAGCTAACTTTTACCCAGTTTAGCATACACTAAAAATTCGAGTGCACTTTACCATGCATAATACATTAATATACACATGCATAATTATAATTACTAGGCAGCTACTAACGATTATTTACAGGCCCCAGGCAATCAGGAACCTTCTCGCCACACTCCTCCCCAGTTTTTAGAAGAGAGAAATCCAAACACTGAAACAACATAAAAGCTTCATGAGAACTCAAACGGATTGGCAATTTGCGCGGGTTGGTCGCACAAACAACAACAACAACAACAACAATTAGCAAGCGTTAATTAGCAGAACGAGATGAGAAGAGGGTAGCATAAAATTGCAACATTTTGTTAACGTTTGGAATTTACCTCCCACTTGAACGCACAAGTGAAAAGTAGTACCAGCCACCACACCCATTCCCCCCCTACCCTCTGTTAGCCGCAGCTTGATTACTGAATAATTGAGTGCTGCGTATAATGAAATTCGTATTCAAAATTTGTCGCCATTCATGGTTTTGGTTCTGGAATCTGACTAAATGTTGGCAATGCCCACGGGGGTTGGCAGAGGGTTAGGTTAAGCCCTGTATAAGTATGTACAATGTACATACATATGAACGTGTGTAGGTAGCGGTGTGTGTCTGTATTTGTTTTGCGTAGCCGACATGCATACATAATGTGCCGTGTCGCCATGACACGACAAACTGCCTGCCATCAACCCACCAACCCACCAACCAACCCGCTTCCACAACATCATTCAACGCTTTTATAGCCATTCAACTTGACGCATCCGTTTTGGCCAACTTTTTGGTCTGGGCTATGGCTTCTGGGTGAATTTTTTCAAACACAGAGAGAGAGGAAGAGAGTGAGACAGAGAGAGTGGATTAATGCATTGTGGTATTATACATACTACTATTACGATTTACTAATACTATTTCTTAATACAATATAAACAAACCGTTCTTCAACAAAAACCCTGAACCCATGATCCCAACAAACATATTTAATTAAAGATCTCACAAAAACTTATCGCCCAAAAAATTACCTAAAATTCGGATCTATGAATTATTGGGTCGTAGCATTTTCCTTAAAGCAAGGTGAAAAAAGAAGAGATTATGGCTTTAAAGGTGTTTAATTTACTCCCCAGATTATGCACTTCTACATTCTGAAAGCGGAAAAACAGCAAGATAATTTAACAATATACCAATAGCGATTTCCAATCTTTACACTGCGGACATATTCATCGATATACACCAGAGATGGGCGCGTCGCGACGTTCCAATGCACACGAGGCAGCGTGTGCATAGGACCTCTGCCGCGCCGACTGCACAAAATCACACGTACGCTATAAGCATTGAAAGCTATTTATAGAACACGAATGCGGCGCACGCAAATTGTGCTTGTGTGCGTGTGAAAAGTGTGACGATATGTGTGCATGCCCATCTCTGTACACATATCGAAATTAACCGATTGCCGCCTCGGGCAGCAAATTCGTAAACAATATGTATTGATGATACGTTAAATTAATATTTTTGTGTAATCTTTTTCACATTACGATTGTCTAAACGATGTCTAAACTCAAGCATTGCGCATGTTTGCGTAGCAGCGAAACACGAAGTAAGCATGGTGACATTTCAACATGAGCAACAAACAAGCATACTAATGTCTCGTGAGAGAACACAAAGCCGAACACGCGCATCGTAAGAGAGCATATATAGAACACACGTATTCTCTCTCTCTCTATGCGTGTGTCGGCTCTGACGCCGGCAGAATTATGACTTCATATCCCATGGCATTTTGGATATCACAGGTTTAGACCTCCATTACACAGGAAAGTGTATTTAAAACAGACGACGTAACTTTCCTTGGTGGTTCGCATGATAAAGCACTCGCTACCACTGGTAGCGATGGAGTTATTTTCCTTGCTTCGTTTCTTAGGCCTTTAGCAATGGCCCTAATATATCATTGATGTACTTAGATGATCTGCACGAACACTTAGGAGGTGGCCTGTATATCGACAACACAAACATTAGGGTATTAATGTACGCAGATGACATTGTGATGGTAGCGGAAAATCCCTCAACCCTCCAGCAAATGATCCCTAACCTCACATACTGCATATTGTGGGACATGGAAGTCAATAAGGCAAAATCCGAGATAATGGTGTTTAGAAAAGGTGGTAGACTGGCGGCACCGAAGAACTGGACGTATCAGGAGGAGCAGGTGAAGGTGGTACAATGGACACCTACAATGAGCTTTAAGAAGCATGTGGCATCCAGTACAAAAGCAGCAAATTCGAGTATAAACTCTGTGTGGGCGAATTTCATCAACAAGGGAACAGTGAACCTAGCATCTAAATGAAAAATCTTTAACTCAGTCAGCAGAACGGTACAGTGCTATGGAGCTCAAGTCTGGGTTGAAGAAATAAAAAAAGATATTTTTTAAAGAGGATACTCAAACTACCAGATAGCACACCCAACTACATATTAGGAATTGACGCAGGGCTAGAAGATGGACATATCTATAGTCTAACATTTTATCTCAAGTACCTATCAAGAATTTTATTTGAGTATGAAGATTCTAGACTCCCTCATATCTTTGCTGAGAACCTATGATGCGAAATAATTTGGGCTGGTTTGCGAGGCTTAAAAGGAAGAAATGTCATAAATGAAAATTTTTAAATAATATGCAGAATATGAAATTATGTTAATTATATGTAAAATAAGTATTTGCTTATATATGTAAATGTTTTTATGTCATACAACAGAAGGAAGGCTGACGGTTTTAAATCAAGCTTTAAATGTTTGTTTATTATTAGTTAATCAATGTAAAGCTGTAGGATATAAAAAATTATCAAATGAAAATGAACATCTATCTATCTATATCATTGAGCGTCCAGAAAATACGAGCTTTGCAGATCGCGTAATTTGCAAATTTTGTATATGAGTATATATTATTAACAAAGCTCGCAAAATATGCTCAACCAAATTTTTCAATGCTGTCTGCTCACCGAAATGACAGGGAAAAATTTAACAGACTCGCTCACTCTCTCTTAACAGAACACGAGATTTTGCTTTTCTCGTGTTTTCTGTTTCATAGTTATCGATGAGAGAACACACGAAACTGTTTTACTATAACAGTTTGATGGGGATAATTTCGTTCAGCTGTTAGCAGCTGAGCATAAGCAACTGAGCAAATCGAGCAAAGTGTCCGAGCAAAGTGTCTTTTTGTCGTTGTGTTACACACTCACCTTGGCCTACTAGGATTAAAATCTGTTTAAAATTATGCTAAATTCGATGTCTAATCTTTTAAATGCTTTTAGCATCATCAAATTAAGTTTGATTAGACGTTTACCTAAAAATCTGATCCAGCTCGATGGCATGCTACAGGATAATCTCTATAATTTATTTTTATGTACAGTTCAATATGTATAGTTCAAACAGCTGGATTATCCCAAGCGTTTTCACGACAATCTCAGTCCTTGACAACGTCGAATTAATTAATTGCCAGTTAATTCCTTGGACTGATTTCCCCAGTCTGGTGCCCACATAAATTTTAAGCGATATGAGCTTGCGTTTAAACATAACCTTTATAACCTCTTTTATGGACAGCTCTTTTACTCGTACATGATCCATAATATTTCTCGAGGTAATTGGAGCCATTTGCTGGGCATTATATTATATATTGGTTTTAAAATTTCGCGAAACACTTCGCAGTCTAACAGTAAAAATGGTCTGCTGTCAGTAATAACAATTTTAATGATAGACGCAATTATTGTCTCTTCATTGGCCTCGTAGGCTATTTTCCTTTTCTTTGCATTTTTTTGCACACTGGTGGTTCTCGTTGACCTCATTACCGAGTACTTCCAGATGTTTAGCCGTCAAATGCCGCCACAATTTGTAATATGGTGGCCCGATAATTTTATCCCACATAAGCTGCATAGCGATTCATTAAAAGTCTTGTCAAATTTAAAAAAAAGTTCACTTTATTATTAATTTGACAACCTTTGCACTTTATAGTCAACAATCAACTGCGTTAATGTTAACGTTTTGTTTTGCCTTCTACAGAAGCACACTTACAGTATACTGAGGCACACATACATGCTTAAAAGACACTTTCGACAAGCAAGCTTTCTGCCCAGCAAAGTGTCTCATGAAAACACATAAACCGAAAAATACACACTTACAGTTTACTGAGGCACTCACACATGCTGAGAAGACACCGATTCTAGAGAACCGATTAGAAGAACAACACTCTACGCCACTGTGGAAATGGTATCTCTCACGTAACAGTTGTATATACATTTTGTTATTGTTTATTTTTACTGGGCTATCAGTAAAAGTTACCATTAAAATAGTACATTTGTTGCGCAAATTTCAGTTGACCCTTTTATATTGATCATGCACGGAATTCCAACTTGAGAATTACAAGTGGTCTTATTTAAGCGATGATCAAGAAATTATTGGTGTATGTAGTAGTATCTTGGATGTTAAACTCTAGTTATTAAGATATTGTACTCATATTTTGGACCCCAAAGACCACTTGCAAAGATTCACTCATTTAAGACCAATATTTTATATAGCTGCCATATAACCGATCTGGCAAATTTGCTCCAACTTTGTTGTTTCTAATGCTGCTGAGCTTAAATTTGGTTTGAACTCATATTTTTGGCTCCTAATATGACCTACGAAATTGGGTTCGATTCGTACCATTATATCAAATATTTCCAAATTTGTTTTTTTTTACTCAATTGAACTGAAATTCAGTTTGAACACGAATTTTAAGCTCCTAAGGTAATTTATCGATTGTTGTTCGATTCGGCACACTATTTCATATAGCTGCCAAATAGCCGATCTGTCCGATTCGCACCAACTTTGTTGGTTCTTATGCTATTGAACTGAAATTCGGTTTGAACACTTATTTTAAGCTCCTTTAGCGACTTATCAAATATGTTTCGATTCGGCACACTATTTCATACAGCTGCCATATAACTAATCTGTCCGATTTGCTTCAACTTTGTTGTGTTTTACGCTATTGAAGTGAAATTTCGTTTGTACTATTATATTGAGCTCTAAATATGACTTACAAAAGCTTTTTTGTGTTTGTGGTAGAGTAAAAAAGAGTATACTAAAGTCGTGTAATTGCCCCCCACCATAAAAAATAACTTCAAAAATGTTTAAGATGTCGAACTCTGCTTGCAGCTCTATAATCACGTAAATTTTCATAAAGATTGGTTCCAAAATAGTGCAGCTATCACAATATTATCTTTTGTCATATATTTGGGCTTGTCTAAAAATGTGTTGCCTACTTTTTGGCTTTTCCTTAAGGGCCACAAATTTTGGCACTGGTCAAATTAGCTATATTTTATTCATTTTGTTGAATTTATCAACAAAATTTTTTTCTGTGTATTTGCTTTTTTCTTAATAGTTTTCCATAATGATTTTGATGTGTAATATTTTGATCCACCCTCTTTTAAGTTCAACGCAAGGTGAACCTAACAGCTCCACCTATTTTCCCCTTTCAATCTGACTAGGAAATGGGGCGGGGGGAGGGGAAGGTGCGCTCACTCGCTTCATTATATGGCCTCTCCTTGGTATTACCAAGTTTATGTCACATTTTCACTGGCTCAGCCTTTTGTTATTGTTGTTGTTGTTGCTGCTTTATGTTGGTAGCTGGCGTGTCATTTCGCTTGGTTCATATAAATTGTTTTGGGATTTTGTCGCACAATTTTTGTGTTACCTCCAACCCAAACGAATCCCAGCCCGGCTTCAACTCCGGCTCATTATTGTCGTCAGTTCGTTTCTGTTCTTTGTTTAATGACATCATTTTATATGAAAAATTGTAGTTGCGTATGAAAAGATGGCGGAAGCGGAGGGGGGATGGGGTAAGCTTTGCCGAAATTATAAAGTTGAGCAATGATTAATGTTTGCATATATATATATATACATATAAAGTAAGTAATATTCTTATATAGCACGTTTTATATGTCTGCGCATAATCCTTGCCATGCAATTTTCTGACATAATGAAAACGGAAATGTGTGAGCAGCTTCGGAAAGTGTGTAAAAAGAAAATAGAGTTATAACATCATAAAGTTGGTAATTTAGTTACTTTACTTTAATAAGAAAAAATAGAAAAAGAACAAAGTTTATATACCCTTGCAGCTCAGCTTAATTATATAAACAGATTTTAAAACTGTGACAATTTGGCTGGCCAGTTTGGCAGCTACCAATTATATTCAATTTATTTGAACCAAACTCGTCATAATTGTACTAAGGCAGATAATATTAAAACCTGGCAAGTTTAAGGACGATTCCATTGAAATCATGAAAGCTTTTATCACTAGAACTAGTTTTTCGACCCATCGATCCAATGCATATCATTGGAACCATTGTAGAATTGTTTGAAAATATATTATAAAGTATATATATACAGGGTGAGGCAACATAACTCCCATATCTGAAATGAGCGTCATTCCGCTCAACGATAACCTGAACGGCTCTCATGTGGTCTCATTCGAAAGTTGGGGTCTTAAAGTTTTGTTACCAACGTGTAAAGAGCATTTGCCGTAGAGGCCTATTTATCCAACGGTCGCTCAGTGATCGCAAAGCAGCGGGCCTTCCGAAATCATTTTCATCTCAGGCCCATCATTTCATATATAAAGGGTGATTTTTATGCTTATTGGGTTTTCAGTGTACATTTTCTGACACCTCAAGCGTGATTCATAACATGTGGCAACGCCAAAAATGCTCAGTAAGGTTTTTTATTTCACCATGTTTAAAATAACGAACAAACTGCGCTTAAAATTCATTGAATTTTATTATCAAAATTTGTGCTTTGTGAGAAATGTGTTTCGCAAATTACGTCCACATGCGACGAAGCTCATTTTTGGCTCAATGGGTACGCCAACAAATAGAATTGCCGAATTTGGTCTGAAGAGCAGCCAGAGGCAGTTCTAGAGCTGTAAAAGCACCTTGCAAAATGCACTGTTTGTGGGCCGCCGGCATCTGTGGACCGTATTTTTTCAATGGAAAATGGAAGAATTGTATTTGCTTGACATGCGGTTTCAACAAGGCGGTGCGACATGAGAGGCGAGTTTGGTGAACAATTAATTTCACGTTTTGGACCAGACCATTGGCCGCCAACATCATGTGACTTGACCCTACTAGACTGTTTTTTGGTTGGGCTACGTGAATGTAGAGGGCCAAACCAGCCAGAATTTCAGCTTTGGAAGACCAAATTACAGCTGCCATTGGTGAGATACCTGCCGAAATGCAGGACAAAGTACGTCAAAATTGGAGCTTACGGATGGACCAATTCAGGCGTAGCCGAGGGTAAAACTTTGCACAAACTTAATATGCTCTATGTACCTTTGGTAAAGAGTTTTAAAACTATCTATCCACAAAAACATTAAACCTGGAAATGGTAATGCAGTTAAATATAAGAGGTAAGTCTATCAGAAACTTTTGTTTTTTTTTTATTTTTTTGACACGTGACAAAAAGCATTTGTGCACAGAGAAAACAAAATTGGCTACGTCAATCCTAAGCGAAACGTATTTCGCCCTGCTAAATTGCACACGCTAAATGTAGAATGCAAAAAGCTACACGTGGCGTGCAGAAAAAATGCATTCAGCATGTAAAAACCAAACAAGTAAGCGCCGTATGTAGAGAAGTTAAATGCTGCGTGGGCAAAAGCAAAGTCTACACGACATTAGAAAATCCAGCACCGCGGAAACTAAAAATTCCTGGCAAACTTCATAACTTAAAACTTGAGTATCCAGCAACATGAACGAAACCCACAGTTTCTTATCGATACTTGGCCTATCGATAGCGCGTGTGGATCGAGAGAACAGCTCAGGAATATATTGTTTACAATTATTTTGGACGTGATGAGCGAAAATATGGGGGGAATGCTTTTTTGTTTATATAACTGGGGAACCAGCAGCGCGCAAAGATTGGTAGGGGATGGTGCCAAGGGGACACTTATGCCAAGTTGCTGAGGGGACCGAGAGATGCCCTCAATGGACACAAAGGACGATGGGATGTCGTAGGCTGAGACGACTTCTAAGCCTGTTTATCGCCATATCAGAGGCAAGTCTATTGGAGTGCGCCAACACCATACATATTGATTTGAGCTTTAGTTCTATGCCTCACATACCAGTGAACTCACATAAGAGACATTAGTTTATTAAGGGTAGTGGAGCATGCCGTACCCCATACCGGGATCCCTTGGTCCAAGAAGGCATGATGCTCAAGGATTTTGGATCGCAACGAAATACCGCTACGAGGCTTAAGCCAATCGAGTTTTACGCCATTTTTGCAACCGTAACAGCTGCCCAAGACACATGGACTTTCTCGGCCAAGCGGCTATTCAGTCACACCAAGGTATTTAAACGCAGTATCCGATTATGGGACTCTTGATCCTAGGAGTCGCACTCGAGCAACTTTATTGAGTCTCATAGCGAACGTCAAAATGTAATTTTTGGGCTATGTTTCACAGGGTTCGCCCAGCGACCAAAGCCATCCAGGAACTGTTGGACGTTAGCAGTAACGTTGACAGCTGATTAGTCAGAGTGACCTTGCACCTTTCACGTGCATGGTCACCCTGCTTTAGCTATGTTCCACAAACACAAGAAATAAATTGTAAATTCCTGGCAGGAATTTTCCGCAGTGCTGGATACAAGCCTTAACGTTAAAATTTACAAATGTTGAATGCTAAATGTAGGAAATCTACACGAATGGTGTACAAATTTCAGTTGCCCGTAGATAAATGAGGAGAACAATGAATTCGAACTTGAGAATTTCAAGCAAGCAAATATTGGTTTGTGCTTTTAGGCAGATTCAATACAAGTAACGTCTTAGATGCCTTGACGGCGCGCCGTAGCGGAGCCGTTTAAAACATCAGTCCAATCGTATTTCAGTCCAAGGGCCCCGAGTTCAAATCCCCCCAGAGTAAGTAAAAACTGTGGGGGTGTATAGGGGTGGTTTGTTTCCTCTTCTGCTCTGAGAAAAAAAAATATGCAAAATCTACACGAAATTGTAGGATTTCTACACGTTTTGCCCGGGATTTTTAACCCATTATTTTTGTGTAGCTTTTCTACATGCCGCGTTTACTTTTCTCATTTCAACATGCCGCGTTTACATTTTCTCATTTCTGCATGCGGTATGCAGAAAAGCAAATAGTGTCAACTTGACACCCATCAAAATCGATTAAGTACTAAGATTACTTACGACTAATCTGAGTACTAAGCTTTAACATACTTTGATACGAGGTCATTTTTTTTCACAGGGTTCGTAAAATAACACATATTTATTTTTTATACACGAAATAATAACACAACGAAAAAAAAAAAACAGTATGTAAAAAAATTTTATTTTCACGTGTTACCAACAATTTTTTTCATAAGAAAAAAATTATTTTATTTTATGTTAGTAACACGAGCATTTTTCACACGCGTGTTACTAGCCTCTAGTTCTGCTAGTGGTGATTGACCATGCTCGCACTACCTACTTGGCTGGTTCGACCATGGGTACTTTCCTAAGAAGCCCTATGGTAAACGAGCGCGGAACCACCGAAAACATAAAAAATATTTATAACCAGTGTACGAAAAAAGAAAGAAAAGCAAAGCACGCATATTCTACATGGCTAGAATATTCTTTGCTTTTGTCGTTTACTTCAGTTTGTGACAGCATTTGCACGAATCCAAAGTGAAAACTAAAGTGAATTGAATAACATACAAAAAAGGTAAGACAAATCACTTCATTCATCTAATATCTGAATTTTATATTTCTAGATGCGATTACTTTTTCCAATGTAATTGGGCTTGCTGAACACTTGCGTAAGGCTATTCAGCTGCAGAAAAAGCGATTCTGTAAAATTGATAGTACAAATAACAATAATATAAGTAAAGTATGTATATACTAACGCAAACGAAAATATAAATAATAATAATATTTAAGAAATAAGACAGAATGTGTATAAAAAACTATTTTTGTTTTATATAATCAGCTTGGGTTTTTTCACTTTTTACTTGGCTACCCATTTCAGCACCCCTTACATGGGTACCCCATTCACTAGTCCACATTTGCGCGGACATTTCATATAAAAAAGGAAATGATGAAAAGCATTTGTAGGGGCTAGTCGGGTAAGTGGTCTTCGGTGGTGGTCATCGAGTAAGTAGTAATTTCGCTACCTTTGAACTAGTGCAGAGAACTCGAAGGTAACACGCAAAATTTTAAGATTTTTTTTCATTTCATTTGTATTGGTGTCTACGTGAGACGGTCGACGGCAGCGGGCCGCAGGCCGAGTGTGTCTCAAGCGGAGGTGGATAAGCATACACTGTTTGTGAGGGCCATAAAAAAATGCGATCGGCGGCAATAGTGTCGCATGAGAGCGAATATCCCTTTATAACAGCGCCATACCAAAATTCGCTATCAGCTGTTTTCGCAATGACCTGCTAACAATCAATGAGCTACCTGTAGGTGCATTATGCGGCGGTCAGCGCTGGACAAATGCATGTTCTACAGAAAGGTACACAAACTCAACGGAAATAGTCCTCCCGAAATACACCTAAGTACCTATAAAAAATGCATTTATCCATTTTTAAAAAGGATTAACTCTTACCTATGTGAATCGCATCCCATTGATGGTTAGCTGGTCGTTGCGAAAACAGCGAACCGCATGGAACGATAAGGGTGAGTCAATGAGAGAATTTGCAAGCCGAAGTATGTGCTATTTCCCGTTGCGCAGACCTAAATATGGGCAAACACTACCATAATAGAGAAATTGCTATCTTTTCGGATAGCCCAGCAAGGAAATTGGGCTGCTAGGAGAGTTGTAATCTCAGAATGGGGGCACAATAGATCAGTATTGGTCGCAACAAACTAACTTAACTATAAGTAAAAATAAGTAAAAACTACAAAAAAAATTTTGAAAATTGTTTAATGTGTTGTTTTTCAGAATCAAACTTGGTGGGTGGGGTGTGGGTGGGTCCTCTTCAGCTCTGAGATGATGTATACTCAGAGAAAAAAAATATGCAAAATCTACAATGTCTACAATGTAGAAATTCTACACGTTTTGACCGGGATTTTCAACCAATTATTTTTGTGTATCATTTATACATGCCGCGTTTACTTTTCTCATTTCAACACGTGGCTGGCAGCTTTTCTGCATGCGGCATGCAGAAAAGCAAACAGTGTCAACTTGACACCTATCAAAATCGATTTAGTTTGTCTGATTACTAAGCTTTAACATACTTTGATTCGAGGTCATTGATTTTCAACGCCAGAAGAGGTAAAACATCTATGTTTTTACCGATGTATCGATGTTTGGAAGAAGTGGAAAACATCAATGTTTATTTTTTCGACATCGATGTTTTTACTTTTCTACCATCTCTAAAAGCTTCGGCAGAGAAAGCCGGGAAATTGTGTTGCATACATGCACATGTATATATAATTTAGTGGGCTTCTGCTCTTTCCGGCGTTTAACGTATACTATATTTTGACCAACTTGATGACTTATTTTGATCAATTTTTAACTTATATGTAGTATTTTTTCTAGAATTTGAGTATTGCCGGCTCTAGGTCAAGTAAAACACACAAATATGTATGATGTTTTCCAATATATTTCGGTTGCTCCTCGGCAACCATCTTCAGGGACACTACAAAAACAATTTGCCAATTACAATTTAACATTGATTCAATCAAAACAAAAAAGAGATTTTTGACATACATTATCTTACACGTCTGCTTCGTTCGGCGTGGAGTTGGATACTGATCTATTATTTGTCAGTAAGTGTCTGTATGGGTGAGCACAGTTTTCTGTGTCCGTCTTGTAGTTAAGTTTGTTGTCTGTTGGTGTGTCAATTATATGTAGCATCTCTATAGTGAAGGGTTCGCTGTAGTGGTTTACTTGCTGTAGGATTGTTGTTGCTTCAAAATTCGGCGAGTGTCCACTATCCATACAGTGTGTTTGATGTCTGAGTTTGTAGTCCGATCTATGTTGGGATATTCTTGTTTTTAATTTAGATTTTGTTGTACCAATGTACAATTTGTTGCAACTGTTATCTGCATTTCCATTGCATGGTAGGTATCTTGTAGATAACATTACTCCTATCGGCTATGGCTATTTTGGACGTCGTCTGATTGAAAAAGTTTCTCATTGTGTATTGGGTTTGTGGGCTAGTTGTATGTCTTGTTTGTTAAAGTAGTCTGAATGGGCGATCCGTTCCGAAAGCTTAGGAACATACATATGTCAGAGACTTGTAAATTCTAGGTTGTTGTTTCCTTTTGGAAATTGTTTGGCCGTTCTTCTCAATCAGGGATTTGATTGATTTGGATTGGTTTGATTTCTGAAATGGTCTCCTTATGATATATTTCATCGCTTAGAATGTGCGCTAGAGAATGTGCGGTCCTACAAATATTTAGTCGTCACAGTGTCCGATAATATGAATTTCTCAGATCATATGAAAGGGAAACTTGGAGAAGCAAAAATTGCCATAAACGCTACATGGAAGACATTGCTGAGTAAAGACAACGTGAAGCCAAGTTGTAAATATAAGGTGCTCCAGGCAACTGTAAGAAGCATCATGTGTTATGCTGCTGAAATTTGGGGATTTCTTACATTCGACGGTGTTGAACGCTTGTTGACGTTTTTCATCAAAAAAGTTTTCAAGTTACTTATATAGAAACTGGCCTTCCAACTCAGTATACGTATACACTGCAACTGCATTTCAATTATGTAGCCAAGGTCATGAACATGCCGGAGAAAAAGGACTGCCTAAGCAAATAATGAGTCAACTGCTTCTTGGGAAAACTCAGTTTTTTGACGACTGGTCCACTCTTTCAAACAACTGCGGGCTAAACTTTGATTGGGATAATATACAAGCATGGCGTCATACACAAGCTGAAGTCATAAGAATGCTTTGCGAAGAAGAGCGTCAAATCTTTATAAACCGAGCTAGACAGAGCACTGAAAGGTCCACTTATAATAAGTTGACTCACATACTGGGTCAATCAAACTATTTTCAAGATAGCCTAGGAACAAACTGCATTAGCAATATTTTTCAGTCGTGGTGCGAAATGATTGCATTAAACTTTAGGCCACACAGAAGGGACTTGGATGAAACCTGCAGCCTTTGTAATATGCGTGAGACGGAAAATGTGGAACACTTTATCGGCACTTGTCCCATCCTTAGAGAGGTGCCATATCTCCACTTCCGTCGCATCACTTTAAACGAGTTTGAACTCCAAAGCATTTTAATCGGAGAAAATTGGCGCATCCTATCAGCATTTTTAGCAGAAGCTACCAAATATCGGCGACAAATTATAAACGAAGATTTTTAAGTTTTTTTTTTTGTTTTATTTTGTTCTATTTTGTTTTCTTTTTTTTTTTAAACAGTCTGTAGAGCCGTCTTTATTGACGGAAGTAGTCAAATGTGTGGAGTAGTCAAATGAAAGGCTAATCTCAGACGTACCTATATTTATAATTGTTTAAATAATACTACATAGCATCAACTGATGGTTTTAAATAAACCATTGTTGTATAACACGTACAGTTTTTATTTTTGTAATTTCCAGTTGGAAAACATCATACATATTTGTGTGTTTTACTTGACCTAGAGCCGGCAATACTCAAATTCTAAAATTTAGAAAGGTCGCTAACTATCAACTGTAGAATTTTTAAAAAAAAAACATCGATGTTTTTTCAAAACATCGAAGACATCGATGTTTGTCAAACATCGGAAAGATCGATGGTTGCGAACATCTATGATTTCTCTGCTCTAAGAAGAGGCTGTTGAAGACTCAAAAATATCGATAGAGAGGTGCTTTATTTACAGAGGAAAAACTGCTTTGAAAATTAGGGTTTACATTATAAAATGATGTTCTCTTACCATAAGTTTTATGAAACTTATTAAACATAGTTGAAATATAATTCATTATTAGGTAGAGAGCTAAATCAATTCAATTTAATTTTTAATTAGCGATTGAGAAACAAAAATGTGTCACACATCCAGGAGACAACCTAACCAAACATTTGCCCTTTCCAGTGTCGTTCACTCTGTCAAGTGTGTGTGTGTGTGTGTATACAGAGAATATTAAAGCTTAAATGAAACCTCATATAAATTAAATTAATTGCAAAAGTGAAAATTTGTATGGCCCAAAAAAGGAAGTCCCTTTGCAACGCGGGAGAGCAATTAAATTTTTGTGCTTGTGTTTTTTTGGAAGACAAATCTGCGCTGCAAACAGCAAGGAAGGGCGGAAGGGCGGAAGGGAGGTGTTTGCTGCGGCTGCTTATATCAAATTTTCAATAGCTTTACATGTGTGTGGGTGTAACCTCTAATGAGTGAGCTGCTATAAACCGCAGTCATGTCAAATCCAGCACAGTTTGTCGCTAATTGCCTGGCCCTGTAGAAAATTTAAATGTTGCTATTCCAACAAAATGGCGTGTCAGCTTCATGTCTAAGTTAAATGAACCCATTGGGTGCAATTTAAAATTTTTTTTGTTTAATTTCTGCATACTGAAAAATATTTTAATTAAGACCAACGTATCGAAGGACGGAATCTGAGAACGCAAAAGGGTCGTCATGTTGACAACTCAGATGACAAGGGAATGCAAACAGTTGAGGAATATTAATATTAAAAAGTTAATTTAACGCTTACCTCAATGATATGGCTTATAGAGCTATCTCCCAGCAGCTATCCATAAAAGCTAAAAATAGAAAGAGAAATCTGATGAAATAGATTTAGAAATACAAATTTATTATTGAATAACATAACATTTCGAAATAAGTTTAAGTCAACAAACAATAAATCTTATTGCATAAATTGGAGAATCTGTATAAATATGTTTTATGTTTCGTAACCAGGAATGCAAATTGAAATGGAATCACAAATGATGAGTAAACAATTTATCAATTTACCTTCAATCAGAACAAAATCAAAATACATTTACCAAATAAGCGCACTTGATTCACGACCATAAAAATGATGGCACAAAAAGTTGTTTAAACCTTTTTTTTTTTTTGTTTAAACTGAATAACACAGTTGGCAACATGAAAAACGCATAAGTCCCGTGCAGACTGGCACTTTTATTTTTGTTTTGTTTTCGTTTCTGGTGTTATTGTTGGTCATTTCAGTTGTATTTGCCCAGTGACTGGGTAGGAATGGAATACGGCAGGCAGACCCATATGCACTTATGTTGGTAGTGTATGTACATATGAGAGGGAAAACATTGGCAAACAACAGAAAGCGAAACAGAAACCAAAAACCGATGTTGTTTGCCGCCGGACAACACCAAGGCGAAATAAAAGAGAAATGAAGAGAGAAAGAGAGGTGGGGAGATGGAGCAAGGAAGACGAAGATCTGAGAAGCTTTATAATCTGCGCTTTATAACTGATATGAGTGCTTGTTATGTGCCATGTTTTCATGTTATTGTGCATGCATTTGGAGTTTTTCGGTTGTGCTGTACCATATGTAGAAACATTGCAGGGTATGGTGGGGTATATTTGGGACATGTTGAGTCTGCTGAACTACAAGAGCTTGGTTTGGTTGAACGGAGATCTTTTGAGCGGAACAATATGTGATTGATAGGCATTAAGGGGGAATTCTCCAAGTGCAAAATTTTTTTCTTTCATTATTTTATAGCTTGCATATTTGAGAATGTCGCCCAAAAAAGATTTTTTGAAATTCGAAATAGAAGATATACTGCCATGTTCCGGTTTTCACTAAAGTGAATTCGAATATTTTACATGTTCTCTTTTCTATTAAACAATCAAGGAAATCCGTATCAAACTTTAAGTTTCTACTTACTCTTTACGGATTCAAAATTAAACGTTTTAATCTGATTAACCTAATCAATTTTATACAACAGCACATTTAACAAATTCGAATTCGACAATTGTTGTCGAAAGTGAAAACCTAAAACGAGTAATTTTTGAGTAAATAAATTAAATAAATTAGTGTGAGTTGGCTGGCTCTAGGTCCGAAAAAGTTGCGTTTGTTCACAACTTGTAAACAACTTATGCATTGTACCACCAAAAAGAGCTGGTTGCCTATACAGAACTGTTTCATCGTTATTCTTAACGACTCTTCAGTAGGCTTTTCGCTGAAGAAAGCAAGTTTAAAGTTGTGAACTAACGCAACTTTTTCGGACCTAGAGCCAGCCAACTCACACTAATTAAACATTAGAAAGGTCGCCAAATAAATTACAAATCTATATAAGAGACGGCCCGCTCTCTTTTTTGTAAATGAAACTAACAAAAGTTTCAAGAAACAACGCAAAAACGCTATTTTGAATGCTTCGCATTTCAAATTTAACGGGCACTTCTAAGTTCGCTCAAAAGCTCAAGCTTTTGCACTTAAAAAGTTCAGCCCTAAGCTTAAGCATTACCACCAGAAAGATGAAAGCACTCATTGCTTGTCTATTTTTGCTTTCATTGCTTTTAGCAGTTCCCAACTGATCTAAGCAATGATTGTATGGAGAGGCAGTTGGCAATCATGCTTTCTTCAGCAAAAAGCCTTCTGAAGAGTCGTTAGGGATAACGATGAAACAGTTCTGTAAAGGCAACCAGCTCTTTTTGGTGGTACAATGCATAAGTTGTTTACAAGTTGTGAACAAACGCAACTTTTTCGGACCTAGAGCCAGCCAACTCACACTAATTAAACATTAGAAAGGTCGCCAAATAAATTACAAATCTATATAAGAGACGGCCCGCTCTCTTTTTTGTAAATGAAACTAACAAAAGTTTCAAGAAACAACGCAAAAACGCTATTTTGAATGCTTCGCATTTCAAATTTAACGGGCACTTCTAAGTTCGCTCAAAAGCTCAAGCTTTTGCACTTAAAAAGTTCAGCCCTAAGCTTAAGCATTACCACCAGAAAGATGAAAGCACTCATTGCTTGTCTATTTTTGCTTTCATTGCTTTTAGCAGTTCCCAACTGATCTAAGCAATGATTGTATGGAGAGGCAGTTGGCAATCATGCTTTCTTCAGCAAAAAGCCTTCTGAAGAGTCGTTAGGGATAACGATGAAACAGTTCTGTAAAGGCAACCAGCTCTTTTTGGTGGTACAATGCATAAGTTGTTTACAAGTTGTGAACAAACGCAACTTTTTCGGACCTAGAGCCAGCCAACTCACACTAATTAAACATTAGAAAGGTCGCCAAATAAATTACTAAATTAAATAAAGCTGAGTAATAACGGCTGGTTCTTGGTAACATGTTGTCGCTAAAGAACGATATCGAATATTAATCGATTTTTAATCGATAATTATCGCAGGCTATCCTACACAATGCTCAGGCTGCGAAACTAGAGCTGCGGCCGCATCTAAAGCAGTGCCGGCCAAATGGAGAGGACAAAAACGTGTGCTTGTGTTGGTGTGCAAGAGAGCTCTCTCCAGACTACAGCCGTTTTACTTGCAATTCAATGTTCACCGATACACACAATCATGAGTTCGGCTCGCGTTTGCGTAAAAGCACGACTGACTTCGGCTCGTGGTAGCTATAGCTGGCCGGGTCTGATCTAAAGAAGGCAGAATGGCAGAGCAGAGAGAGCTGCTGCTGAAAACAGTATTTTTTTGAGAATGAGGAAGATCCGCTGTATGCAGCTGGCATCGCCGACTAATATCTGTAAGTAAATAATATCTGTAATATTTTTACACAACACAATAAACCTCTGCAAGATAGACAACTTACCAATATCGCCCCTCAACATCAAAAGACACTCTATTCCCCCCTGGGTCATTAGGACCCCCCGCATTATAACATCACTACATACCAGCCTAAAAACGGAAACTCCTCCTGAAATATACCAATCCAAATTTTTAGAAATTCAGGACTCCCTCAAAGACCACAACTTTTTATTTACCGACGGTTCCAAGTCATGCTCAGGCAGCGTTACCATCGTGAACCGTATAATTTCATCACAATCATAATTAAATTCTCAAGAATACGCCTAGGTCATACGCTATCTACCCATAAGCACATTATAGAGAAGAGTGCAGCACCCAACTGCCAACTCTGCAACACTGCCTTAACATATAATTTTAGAATGCCCCAAATTCCAAACCCAAAGAACCCTACACCTAGGTCAATCCCCACACGAACTATTCTCATACCACAGCTTCTCACAAATGATAAATTTCCTCAAGTATATAAACCTTTGCCACGACATATAAAAAAAAAAAATCAAACATGTAACACTAAACCTACTTACATATAAGCCCCATACCAATGTACATATTTTCTGTAAGCAATAATTGTTTAAGAAAACAAAAGCCTACAAAACTTAAATATAAGCACTTACCTAATATATATATATTAATGACCTATTACCAGCCTAAGGCATAAGTTGCTATGGCATTTAAATTGGCCCCAATTTGCAATTGTGTACCAATTATTTCAAATAATAATAATAATAAAATTTTTTAAGACCCAAAAATACTGCAAAATGGATTTTTCGCGATACCTTGAAAACAAGAGCTAATGGAGAACAACAGAGACCATTTATAGAATCAGAGCACAAAACTTGATCGGAATTTTGCAACGAGAAGGCTGGACCAAAATGGCTGTTGGCCTGTGTTATTTATGATTCATTTCAAATACACTGCTCGCCACTTGAATAGGACACCCTGTATGCTCTCTTTAAAAATGCTCGTAACTCGAAAACGAAATGGTAGAATAACGGTATTTTTTGCATATTATCTTTGTGCAAGCATTCTTCGCTCTTTCTGCTATATTCCAAGTTTTGGAATAGAACCGTTATAAAGTTGTTTG
Source organism: Lordiphosa magnipectinata (assembly GCA_037044535.1). Lineage (NCBI taxonomy): Eukaryota > Metazoa > Arthropoda > Insecta > Diptera > Drosophilidae > Lordiphosa > Lordiphosa magnipectinata. The sequence goes on along the minus strand of JBAMBO010000346.1, from coordinate 14,733 downwards.
CACTTTATGTGAGCATTCGCAAAAATTCAATGGAATTTTTGCGCCACTTGAATAGAACATGCATTTTATTTGGTCGGTATTGTTGACACGTGCACACAAATTGTGATTTACTTAAACTTTTTGCTTTAATTGAAGTGTATATAAAATTTAAAAAAAATTAAAATGGGGCGTGGCACTTCATTATCTGAGTCGGAGAAAGGAAAAATCCAAGCTTACAAGGATTCTGCCCTTTCTATTGCCAAAATAGCAAAAAAAGTCGACAGGAGCCGTCACGCCATAACAAATTTTTTAAATAATGAGGCTAATTATGGTAAAAACATGAAGGGCCGCACCCACAGTGTGCTTACCATCGCGGACAAGCGACTTTTATTAAGAGAAGCTTCCAATTCGCACGACTCTTTGGCCAAGATAAGGGAAAAATGCAACGTTAAAGCAAGTTTGACAACCATGCGTCGTGTTATTAATAATGCTACACACCTGAAGAGACTAAAAATCAAGATGAAGCCACCTTTTAACCCGGCTCGGAAGTTACAACGCCTTGATTTCGCGCGCGCACATGTCACCTGGACTTCGGAGTGGCAACGTGTTGTCTTTTCGGACGAAAAAAATGTTTAATTTGGAGGGCCCCGATGGCTACAGCTACTATTTTCATGATCTTCGAAAAGAACCACACCATCTTGATAAGTTGCACAGCAGTGCTGGAGGTATTATGGTATGGGGGGCCATTTCCAATTATGGCACCTGTGAGCTTAAATTTATTCCAACCACCATGAATGCGTTGTGTTATAATGGTATATCGAAAGAGGCCTTTCCACACTTCCAAACTCTTTTTGCAAATCTAAAATGGATTTATCAACATGATAATGCCCCTATACATACGGCCCGGATTGTTAAATCGTATATAGCGAGCCAAAACGTGGAGTTATTAAACTTGCCAGCCTATTCACCGGACCTGAATATTATTGAGAATGTGTGGGGATGGCTAACACGTGAAGTATATGGATCAAGTCAGCAATATTCGAGCGTTCCCGAATTAATTGCAGCTATCAAATTAGCATGGGGCTCGATATCGTTGAATTATTTGGGAAAATTGTATGCATCCCTTCCAGACCGAAAGTGTGAGGTTTTGGAGAATAAAAAGGAGGCTCAACACACTATTAAAAACTTTTTTTGGTTTGAAAACATGTTAGTAATTTCTTATTTAAGTAATATTGTTATTTGAAAAGGATTGAAATATTCTTAAATGGTTTTTAGATAAAGTGTCCTATTCAAGTGGTGCAAAATGAAGACTCCAAAATGTGTTACTTATTGGTTAACAATGTTTTTTGTATACTTACAACTTTTGAATAATTTTGTAGTTTTCGTCTAATTACTACATTTAAATAAACTTTATAAGAAAACAAAAATTATTTTCCTAGATGGCTTGGTTTAGCAGCAATTAACTATAGAAAATCGACTTTAGAGGTGTCCTATTCAAGTGGCGAGCAGAGTATATGTAACCTAGTTATTTTTTGACACCCTAAACCAGGGGTGCACAATCCGCATAGCGATACCCGCAAGTATTGCCTTCACTCTTAGCTTATGCCTATTCGTAGTGTACCAACAATTTCATATGTCTTCTCTCTACTCTTTCTTTTCGACCGAAGGTTCTGTTGTTAGCTGCGAATGATTTCGTGTGCATCAAACATTCATTCTCTTTCTTTTGCATTTGAAATATTCATTTCCAAGCGCATAAACTTCGAGATTTTCGTATAAGCGATTGTATTTCATATATAAATCAGGGCTGCAAACCATCTTTGAACCAAATCGGTTCGAACCTGGAACTACGACGCATTCTTCATAGCGAACCGAATCAAGTGTGATAAAATAATTGAACCTGAACCTATTCCGAACCCAAGTAATCGGTTCTGTTCAACAATAATTATACCATAAAATCAAAGATTAAAACCTTAACCGAAACAGTAACCTTTAACCGCTAAAAATACTTTAAAATTTGTTACCAAAACCGCAACCGTAACCGAAAAAAAAATATTTTTATTGTAACCGTAACCCTATAACCTTTATTAACAGAACCTTCTATCAGTACCGATACAGAAACAAATATTTGGGTTGATTTCGGTTTTTTCTCTACTATTAAAAATATAGATTAGATCTAGGTACACTGTACATTAGACCGGACCTGCCTTGTATGAAAAGTAATTTTTTTTTAGTTCTTTGCTCAACATGGCTCTAAAAAATTCAGTATATTTTATAGAAAATTTAACATAAATAAAAAATCACATATCTTAAGGTTTGATGGTATCGTACGGTTTAAAAAGTTCCAATTTCTCCTTAATTCATCTTTGAACTGTTGAACTGTTTTCACATGTTGAAAATCGTATGGAGAAAAGTCCGGTCTAATGTACATTGTACATACATAAGTATTAATTCACTAAAATTGGCTGCTTATTTATTATGCACCGCACTACTCCTTATTGGCACAAAGGAAAGAGATCGAACGAGAAAGAGACAACGCATCAAACTAAATCTTTACCTTCCCCGCATCTTTTCTTAAATTTGTTATTACACAGCCAATTTGTCTGTATGAAAACGTTAGTATTCACACATATGGTTGTGGTTTGCGCGTTTGCCTTTTTCAAGTTACTCTCTTCCCCTGAATGTGAATAGAAAAGTAAGCCTTAAACATGGTTAAGTTAAGCCGTTACACACCGTCATCTTGACAGCTTGTCAGCTTGGCGCTGATCCTGATAGTGGATGGAAGAGAGGAATGAACAATTTTTATTCGCGTTTAGACTCTTGATGTGGACACTACTGCTATACTAACATTTTTTAAGTGCGTGATGCGTCGAACAAAAACAAGCATTTTCCGGGGATTGTTTTCTTACACCCTTTTGTTAACCACAAATTGAAGATGCTGGCGATTTGGATAACAGAAAATTTCTACGACTTTACTCATAAATTGAAAAATATATTGTAGGTCACTGGTATGCAACAGGTATCTAACAGTCGATCTTCAGCAAAAAGATGGATATTTTTTAAATCGTTTTCGCACTTCGTCTCCTTTTCATAAGCAGAGGACGAAAGCGTGGCAAAGCGGAAAAAAATGCTGTTTAACAAGTTTCGTTGTTTTTTGTTTGTTTTTTTTTCTTTTAGCCTGCAACAAACGCGTGACTTATGCTGCGGCCTGGGAATGGGAATCTCGATGCTGCAAAAGCACTTAATAACCAAAGCGACCGTTGAAGTACTTGTGTAGCTTTTGATCAATATTACTAAATTAATGTTCCTTTTATGAATGTGTATGTGTGGCCGCGCATAACTCATCATTTTCACAAACAAAGTGGCAAAGTTGGGCACAAATTGAATTTGAACCGAGGACCAAGGCAAAGTCAAACAAAAATCAAAGAAAGAGAAGATGGTTGAGGAAGAGGGAGGGGGGAGGGGGGCGGGGGGTAGCTGATGCTGGTATTTTGGTAAAGTTTTACGGCTGCCAAGTTTCTTTTACCATCAACCCCCCACCCCCCCCCAACCATACCAGGTGTGTTATAAATTATGTTACGTATACGCAGTGTGAGTAAGCACATAAAATATACGCTTATGAATGGGGTAGAAAGCACAAAATGCAGTAAATTAGGCGAAAAATTCAATCATTTAAGCAAAACCAAGGAGTGTGGGCCAAGTTAGTTAGAAAGGAGTGAGAAGATGATGATTAAGAAAGTGTTGAAGCTCATAAATGCCAGGGGAAGGTAATAAATATCAAGCAAGAAACTTAAAGTCAAAGGGATTTAGAAACACAACTAAAAAAGTCTTCAACTACACTTAGAAAAATAAAACCAGTAATTCTTTAATACGATTTTCGATATTGCCAACAAATTGCGATTTTAAGAAAATTTAACAAGATTGCGAATTCTGGCGAGTTCGAAATACTTAGGGCCGATTTCTGTTCTTCCATATAGCTGCCATGTGTCAGAGAAGCTCACAATTTAAATCGGCCCTTAGTTGGACCGTTTCGGACTATATTATATTCATTTTATAGTCCTATTTTAAAATCTTTTGAACTAAAAATTTATATAAGAGAGATATTTTCTCAAACCGATCGGTGTCCTTTTCAAAATGCCGAACCGAAAATAATAATGGGTCAGTTTACTTCACTGTATCGATGATGACGTAAAGCGCCTAGGAAAATGTGAAATTCGAGTTCGGAAAAGAAAACTTTAATAAACAGAGATGCAAACTGCCCAAGTATTAGGGATGGTTCGGTTTAGTGGTTTACAGAGTTTTCAAACCACCGGTTCGGTTCTCAACCTGGTTTTCGGAGGAAATCAACCCGCGGTTTTGGAGCAGATTATTCAGTAAGGCGGCGTTTACACGGATATCATGTCATGACATGATAATCTAGAAGCTTTGCTTGTTGTTATGTTTTAAATGTGCATAGCTTATCGATTTGACATGAATTTCATAGACAAAACATTTAGGGTATTCACCAGCTCTCGTAAAAGCGTAATTGTGGAAATTTACGCGTCGCAGCTATTGAGCACCCCTTCTGCTTACCCTCGTAATTTTTGCCGTAAATCAGCTGTTTTTGACGGGCTGTGAATTATGCTGTGAATTTTTTAAGCTAAAGCTTGGTACATAAATTAAAATCATAATAAAAATGTCAAGAGAAACTGTACAAGAAGCACTGATTAAGCGAAAATTAGACCTAACGCTTCATGAAATAGAATGCATTGATAATATTTGTACAAATCAAGCTAAATACGAGCATGAAGAAATAAGATTAAATACAAAATCTTAAGGTATGGACTATGATGCTGTCGATGAAATCATAGACGAACTTATGGAAGATCTTAATGCAATTGCAAGCTGACGGCTAGGAACCAAGTTCTGTGTGCCCAAATCAGTCAACTGGTGAACCAATGTGCTGCCATTTTTCAATGATGGTTACTTTCTCCAAATGCTCAGTGTCACTAAGAGTCAGTTCGCGTTGATTGTCAAATTGATGCATGCTTTGTGTCGACTGTATTTCGACCTCGAATGGAACTTGAGTTAGATTGCAGTTTTTGGTTTAAAGTCGTCAAAAGAAAATTCATAAATTATGAAAACTGCAACTATTTTTAGGTCTTGTTAGAGAGTGTTTGAAACTATTTTGTGGAAAATGTGTCAATTTATTTACTGGCCAGATGCAGCTAACTATTTTTTTTTGGTGTGACCGCATATTTTTAAGACAAAAATCTCAAAATGGCTCGATACCAAGTCTTTTTTTCGATTCTTTGAAAAATTTTAAAAGACTTCAACGCTTACACTTTTACGCTTTTACGCCCGATTTATTATACATACGTCAGGGCAGCAAAAAGTTGGTAATTTTTTTGTGTAGTAAACTTTTGGAGTTTACGCTTTTTGGTTTACGCTTTTACGAGGGCTGGTGAACACCCTAATTATGAAAATCTGGCCTACTGGATTACACTATAAAAAAAGTGTAAAATTGGCTTTGCAGCCTCAAAGGGCCAAGACAAGCTTCTTTCCATCTCAAGATTACACTGTACAACACTAAAAAGTTGATCAAGTCGAGACCAAAAAATTCTGAAAAGGGTAGTACAAAAACCTTCGCTGGGTTTGGTCTGGTTAGCTGCCGTTTACTTTTTGGGATTTGCAACTGCATATCTCCTTGATGTCTTACAGGCTACTCTTGGCTTGGCTTACAAAACAATTTTAATTCTCAAAATTACAAAATTGTCGTAAAATCATCATGTTTTCCCCACAATTTGAACTGTTTTTTCAATTTTGTCTTGAAAACTGTAACGAATTTGACTAATGACAAAACGTAGCTTAGACTTAAATGAACAACCGGTTGAAAAGTACCACCTTCATTCGATTGGTCCTTCGTATAGTTACAGGCCCTTAAGCATGTAGTATTTTAAGCAATTTTTTTGGGTAGCAATTGGCTGTCATAGTCAAAAAATTTCATTGTTTTTTATTAAATCAATAAAATAGTAAAAGATTTTTAATTTTTTTTTATTTTTTATAAGCTTGGCGCATGGTCAAATGGTTAACTATAATTCAATACAATCAACACAATTCACAATTGGGGGTGAGGGCAATTTAACTTTGAGAGAATAGCGTTGGAGTCGCTCTCGCAGAGAGAGAGGGCGCATGCGCAGTTTGTCGTTGAGAGAATAGCGTTGGAGTCGCTCTTGCAGAGAGAGAGGGTGCATGCGCAGTTTGTTATTGTGCGATGCGTACGAAAGGCAACTGCGTTTATTTACAAGTGTGATTTCGTCGCGTCTTTTAGCTTATGGAAGATGGCTGAGTTCGCTAAATTGCCTGTCACCTGTGCGTGTTTCAGTCTTTCGAGTTACTGAGTTCAAGTCCCAGAAAAGTAAGTACAAAAAAAAAATAAAAAATATCTATGTGGTTATCTCAAAATCAATCACAGTTTAAAACAAAGTTTTGGGTGGTGGTTGGGGTTGGTTGGGTTGATAATGGTTATTTTCAATTTATTTATTATTATTTATTATTCGTACTTGGATCAAGTACTGAAACTCTTGAATCAAGAGTTATTCATGCTTGGATCAAGAGCTGAAACTCTTGAATCAGGAATGTCGGGATCAAAAATTCACTCTTGGATCAAGAATTTCGCTCTTGGATTAAGAATTTTCACTCTTACCGTACTTTTGAGAACGAATGCTCTAGATTCAAGAGTGAAATTTTCTATTTTTTTTCCCGAGTGTGTGAGATTACAGCCTGAAATTATGCTATGGATTGAAGGTATTACTTTTTGTCTGTTGGTAGATTCTAAACATTCTGTTTAGTGATAGTTCTAGCTCACCTAGGATGAGATACACAAGGTATTTCTGTTTTTGGTTTTTAATAGGGAAACCATTAAGGTTTTTACTACAAACATCAAAAAAATCTATATATATTTAAAAAAAATTAAATTTTTTACCAAAAATATACGTTTTTCCGAGTTTTTATGACAGTTGTACATGCTTGTGGGCATTGAAGTGCAATTGAAGTTGGTTCTTTATCATTTTTGGTTTTTTGGTTGGTTGGTTGGTTTTTTTTATCATCGCTGAATCAACCAGCTACAACTCGAGACGCTTTTTGTTTGGCAATTGATGCCAAGTGGCAAACAAAGTCTACAACAAGCGGCAAACGGGATTAGGGCAAGAAGGAGACTTCAAATGATCCACTCCACTGACCTTGCTAATCGAAGGATCTAGCCTACAAACTACAAATGTATACTAAGTAATAGACAATTATAAAATACTATCACATAAACAACAAAAACAACACAATTAGAAAATCTAGAAGTTAAAATCCCTACAACTAGAACTACACGATAAACAAACATGTACCACAGCAAAAGCTAAACAAATAAAATTACACTTACACTACAATATAAGTTATTCAAATAAGTAACAGTATATTGTAACAATTTAGTAGTAGGGCTAGGGGTAAACGAAGTCCACAACGAGTGGCTAACCAAATCCACGACGAGTGGCAAATGAAGTCCACAACGCGTGGCAAACGAAAGTCTCTACTCGGGGTACATTACCTAGCACTATTGACTCTGCAAACTCAACCCTGCTTGGGCGAACTTGCTTATGGCTATATCAACTCAGCTCGTCATGCTGATCAAGAATATATATACTTTATATGGTCGGAGATGCTTACTTCTATGCGTTACATACATCTGGGCAATTTTTATATATCCTCTACAAGTAGAAAAATAAATCAATGTCTAAACTTTAGACTTCTCCCTCTTGCAAAAAGCTGTCTCCGCCACTGACTCGATTTGAAGTACAAAATTCTTGTTCAAAATTCTTTTACTTATTCCGTCCAAGTTTTCTTGAATGAATTCTTAAAATTTTAAGTATCAAATGTTATAAATTCCATAAAGTTTTTGAAACTCTGACAAGCATTTTATTGCGTGTGCACCAAATCTCAACTAAATCGCTTTAATCCATCTTCTTGCCTCACTGCCAATCATCTGCCTCATCATTTTTTTTTTTTTGGTTTCGCTTCTCATCGCCGACGAACCATAAATGCATTGGACCTCAAAGTACCCGGCTATTAGAGTTCCTTTGTGCCAAACACCAAACTAAATTACACAATTAATAAGTTGAGCCACAACAACAAAACTTCTCTCACAAATAACCTCAACGTTTAGGGAAAAAATATGCAATTAAGGCGAAGAAGACTTGAAAGGGAGAAAAGGGAGGCCGCGTGAGAAAATCGCTTTGCCAATACGAAAACTTTGGCTTGAAATTGACTTAAAAATTAATCAGGCGCAAATAATGCAGGCAGCGATGAGGCAACGGAATGTGATAAAAAGCGTAAATTGTGAATGTATAGCAAACACACACACACACACACACACACACACACACACATCCATATTGAATAAATGTATATACTCGTATATCTCGAATCATGAAATACGAGTGCTGCCTGCAAGGGCTGCAAAATAAAAAGGATACTTGCCTCCATAATGGAGCCAATGGCCATGGCCAAAGACAAAAAATTCTTTACTCAACAAAAACAATTTCACAAAGTCGCAAAACGAATTCTCTCTAGGAAAAACAAAATCATGACAACAAACTAGATAATGAACTAAAGTTTTCAGTTGTCTTTACGACGGTAGAACGGTACTCGTTTATATCGCTAGACGAGTACCCAAAGAAAAAGAAAAAGTCGACTTGGATGCAAATCTTGGCCAAAATGGGAGACCACGGTGTTTTTGGGCAAACTCCTGACAAACTTGACCGGAAATTCCGAAACTTGAAGCACTGTCCACGGAATCACCAAGTAGAAGTGAGGAGGAAAATATTGAGCAGCTATTGTCATGGGAAGATTTCGGGCTTGCTTCTACCTTAAATGATGGGCGTAACAGCAGCTCGATGGTAGAAGATGACGCTATCGCAGTTGAATCCAGCAGCGCTCCGATGGAAGCGCAATTGCGCTGTTCCATCCGTAATGAACAGAAACGGAAGGATGCTGTAGAAAATGAACGTTACTACGCCAACAGAAAGGCTATTGAAGTGAAGGAGTCCCGTACTGAAGAGCTAAGCAATCTACAAGAGGTTCTGCTGGAATCCAACAAGTTGCAAGCTGAGCGCAACCAGCTTCTAAAGGAGTATCTTTCCAATGCACCCCAATAAGACTTATAGTAGTTATATTTAAGTTAGTCTAAAATGAGAACTGAATCTCTTAAAATGTTCCTTCACCAAATAAATAAAACAAAATATAAGTGACTAATTCGCTGAAGTGATACATATGTATAGAATTAGGTGCGTCAATCCAACAAGTCTTGCAATTTCCACGCAATTTCCTTTAATAATACATGATTTATTTTTCTATGCACATATGTAGGTTAATACAAGAAATCTTTCATGAAATTCCGTTTTCGCGATCCCTCTAGTGAGGCTGTCTGTTGAGGCTCATCTTCATCTCGGCGCGATGCTTCTGGTTCGGTACTTGGTACTTCATTTCCTCGCCATCCCATTCCTCAAATTCACCGTTGATTAAAATAAAATTATGAAGCATGCAACTGGCCATTACGATGTAATTGGCAAAGCAGGGCGACTTAATATCAAGATATTTAAGTGTTCGAAATTTTCCTTTTAATAATCCAAATGCGCGCTCAATAACTGATCTTATGGAAGAAAATCTGATATTATAAATACTGATAATTTGTGCTTCAGTGAGATGACCATTATCTCGAAAAGGTGTAATCAGATGTACACCAAGCGGATAAGCTGAATCACCTATCAAATGCATGTTGAAGGATACGAGCGGATGATTATATATCGTTATATGTTATATATGGGCATTTCCACAGAAATGTCAACCGCAGCCAAAAATTTCAAAGTCTATAAAAGTATGTTTTTTATCATTTTTTCATACGGAGCGAACAATATTGAACTAATGTAATCAAATCTTACATTTATTTATAACCCATTTTGAAATATTTGGATTAACGGCCGCGCTGGCGCCATTTTTCTAATTTGGACATTAATAATGCACTTTTTTTTTCGATTAAAGTGCCTTTAGATTTCTTTTACTTTTGTTATCTAAAGTCTTTCTAAGGGTACAAATGGTCAAAAAAGAATGTACAAGAAAACATGAAAAACTATGTGATTGCAAAAATTTTTAAGTTTTTGCTTCGCGCTATAATGGAAACCACATAAAAAGTATGATGGAACAAAATGTCGCATGCGACATGTCGCGTGCGACAGTGATTAAAATTATATAAAAAATAAGCTACTTAATATTTCGGAATCACATAAATCACATTTTTAAGCTACATCAAAGCATAATATTTTAAAATTAGTCGCATTAAAATATTCCTTCAGGTTCCGCTGAAATCAGTGTTTGAACTGTTCGTCTTGAAAGTGACTTCAGTTTTTTTCGCAAGCGAATGCCCTGGTTTTTTGTAGTTATCTTGAAAACGAACAATTGCCCAAATTCAACTTTAGCACCAATTAAAGAGCTAATCAAGAGCTATAAGTTTTGCATTTTGTCAAAATAAAATAATGTTTTGTCAAATGTTTTTTTCACTATGAATGCGTACGAATGTCGCATTCGACATTGGAGAAATACCCAAATGTTAACGAAATCGTGTGCATTTCCCCCTGGCTGCTTTATTGGTATATGGCAGCCGTTGATAGCACCTATTACACCTGGAATGCCTCGAGATTTCTCCTTAAATATGCCAGCAGTAGTGTTGCTTGTTGAGCACAACCGGGCCATTTAATATAGGTGCACCCAGAAAAAAGATTTTCCTTAAATTTTAGGAAAATTGATTTTATTCCCTAAAATGTGATTTTCAGGCAATAATTTCCCAAAATATAGGGCATTTTACCTACAAAATCTTGTTTTAGGACTAAATTTTTTAGGAATCTTTTACCTTAAAATTATGCCATTTTCCTAAACTTAGTATTATTATTTCATATATATAAAAAAAATTATAAACAAATATTTACAAAGTCTTTATTTCAAGTTAAGAATGAATTTATTTTATATATTAAAGAATTATAATTACCATACCATTTTAAAAATTTAATTATTTAATAATATTAAATATAAAGGAAGACACTCATTTTTCATTTTTAGTTGATCAATTACTTATGAGAACTAAAGAAAACTATACTCAGGATTGTCTAGAATGTAATGTTGCAGAGTCTGGGGTTCGTGAGAATTCTGTTTTCAATAAAATTAATAATTTCACAATTTTAGACAATTACTCTTCCGATTTGTTGCACGATGTCTTTGAGGGCATTTTTAATTATGATATTTGCCATATTCTTTTATATTTTATAAAAGAAAAAATATTTGATTTAGAGTTCTTTAACATACGCAAACAATCTTTCCCATATGGGGAAACAGAAATTGGTAATACCTCTCCACCAATTAATATTCTGCCACTAGTTCATCACTTCACACATTTTGTTGGAGATAAGGTACCACAGGCCAACAAAGTATGGAGTTTTCTGCTTAATTTATTAGAGCTCTTGGACTTGCTATGTCTATTTCAATATTCACAATCGGATATATTGAACTTGCAAAATCATATTATTATTCACAACAAACAATATAAAGCGCTATTTAATGATACCCTCAAGCCAAAACATAATTTTTTAACTCATTATCTACAAGTCATACAAATGGCTGGACCTTTAAGACACCTTTGGACGTTTCCATTCGAATCTAAGCATCGAGAACTCAAATCATATTGTAAAAATATTAATAGCCGAGTAAATTTAACATATTCAATATCAGTAAAGTACAATTTCATTTACGCCAACAAAATGTTAAAGTTAAAAAAAAAAACATTTATCATTCAGTAAATCAACATGTCTTTTTAAAAAATTTATCGCATTTGATCAATTTCAAATAACTTTTCCAGAAAAAGATTTTTCCACAGCAAGAAGCTATTTGTACGTTAAAAATTTTAGTTTCTGTTTTAAGCGTGGGTTTATTATTTTTTTCAACAACCAAATATTTTCTTTTTACGAAATTCGGGATGTTATATCAATGGATGAAAACGTATTTATATTTTGCCAAGAATTGGAATCAGAGTTTCGAAAACATTTAAATAGTTACGAAATAATGAATCGCCTTAATTTTAAATTAATAGACCCCAAACTTATAAATAACCCCCCTATTTATATCCACAAATTTAATTTAAGTTCTTATGTAAAGCCAAAGCTATATTAGTATGTCAGATTTTTCAATATTAAATAAGAAACCTTAAAATCTATAAAACTGGTTTGATTTTTTTGAAGCATAAATAAATTTTTGGATATTACTGCCTTAAATTAAGGCTATATTCTACTACCTAAAAAAATAGAAAACGGATATTTATTGCCTAAAAAGAAGGCCTTTCTATTACCTAAAAACGACGTTTTAAGGTTTTACATTGCCTAAAATATTAGGTCAAATATTACCTAAAAAGCTTGTTTATTGCCTAAAATGTAGGACTTTCTATTACCTAAAAAGACGTTTTATGGCCATACATTGCCTAAAATTTTAGGTCACATATTACCTAAAAATCAAATTTATTGCCAGACAGATCCTAGAATTCTTGTTACGATCCGAAATGTTTTTTCAAGTACCGAAAATGGAATAGTCCGTACTTCAATCCATATGTTTGTACTTGGTTTTAGAAAATCCGGGATCGAGCTACTTCTAACATCGTTAAGCATAACTTTTTCTCTGTGCAAGCAAATAACTGAAAAAAAACAGCAAATAACCCCGGCATCCTCTGATCTCTTGATCCCCTTCTAATTTATTCACAAATGTGTTACAGAAAATTGCTAACCCTCAACGTATAATAACATAATCTGTCAAGCTTTCTTTCAGAGCACCTCAATTAGTAGGGAATTATTTTAGGTAAGTGTATTCCCGCCAACAACACAAGGAGGACAACCAAAAATTCTCAAACCTAGGCCAACAGCTGCTAGACAACAACAAAAAAAAACACACACACACACACACACATAAATACATATGAACAAAAGCGGGAGGGGAGTAACAACTTCTCCATCGCCATAGAGCAACACACATGAGCTGTTCAATGGTTGACTCGGTTGCCCGAGGGCAAAAGTGCAGAAAAAGGGACATAGGAGCAAGGTAGGGGCTCGAATTTCTTATCATAGTCTGGGGGTTTCACTGGCCACAAAATCTGCTTTGTTTTTGCTCGTTTGTTTCCAGCAACAATGAAAATGGCAAACATGTTCCACGAGTCATCTTAAAGTGTAGAAAATTGGGGAAAATCCTTCAGAAAAAATTCTCATTAGATTTGAGCAAATACTACTAGCCCCCCCCCCCCCCCCCCCCTCCCTGTTACTTCTTGCCTTTCTGAACCCGCTAATGATGCTCGGGGAAAATGTAATTTCGGTGCTTACGCAATTTTTCATTTCGCGCTCAGTGCGCAAATAAATAAGAAATGATTTTTTACGATTCTCTACACTTTGCTATTGACTTTCGGGTTTGTTTTATGGAGTACCTAGCCAGGCTTGTTGGTTTGGGGGAGGTTGGAAGGCGTGACCACTGTGAGGCTGGTCTGCAATGTAAAAGCAAATAAATCTTTCAAGTTTTCGACGAGCTGCTTTCAATTGAGTGTAAGCAAAGCTTGTGCACTTCACATTTCAAATATGTTTGCCATTACCAGATGAAGGAGAAGCCAAAACCAATGAATAGTGCCTGGTTTGACTGATGTTGTACACAACCAATGTTTGCAATGTGTTGCATTGATTTTTAACGAATTTAAGAGGTGTGCCACTTTTGGCAGGAATGGCAGAGGAAATCGTCGAAAGAGTTCTAACAGTTTACACATACATTTCGGTCTGAGACAGCTTCCATGCACTTTTATGAACGCAGCAATCAACACTAAGGCCGCGCGCACACATGCAGCTGAAAGATGAACTGACTGCTGAGCCAAAAACTTTGCTGACAACAGAATATGATTTAGCCCACCTATAATTTTGAAGGTGCGCACACATGTTGCTGACCTGAGCTCTTAGCTTATTCATTTTATTCTTGCTATTAACATGGTTACGTACCGACTGCGAAAATGTATACTTGCAGAAAATTTAGATGTGCAGAGAAAATTAAAACAAAATAAACGAGAAGGCCAGGCTAACTTCGTCTGTGCCAAAGTTTTAATACCCTTGCAAATGCAAATGTCACAGTTTAAAAACGCTTACATAAAACCATGGCATGGTACATGGCAACCATAAAATATAGTCACCCGATGTCGATCAACTTTTTCAAATAAGTTTGAAAGCGCTTAATATTAATAATCACCGACCTTACGAACGATTTACTTAAAAACAAAAAAGTTTTTTCTCACTAAGACCCATTTTCCGACCGATGTTTCCTATGGCAGCTATAAGATATAGTCATCCGATTTTGACCAAAATTTGCAAATCTGTTTGAAAGCGTATAATATTAATAATAGACGAGCTTGAGGACGCTAACAGTGAAAACAAAAAAGTTTTTCTCACTTAGACCCATTTTCCGACCGATGCTTCCTATGACAGCTATAAGATATAGTCATAGGATCTTGACCAAAATTTGCAAATCTGTTTGAAAGCATAGAATTTTATTAATGACCGAGTTTAGGAACGCTAACATTGAAAACAAAAAAGTTTTTCTCACTAAAACCCATTTTTCGACCGATGGTTCCTATGGCAGCTATAAGATATAATCATCCGATCCGAAAATTCATGC